>JAYEVI010000534.1:0-272165 GCA_036346575.1 Dendrocalamus sinicus
CTGTTTAGAGTCTCAGATCGGGGCGCGCGCGGCATGACCTCCGCACGCACGATTTGCTTAAAGTCTCGGGCTGGCGTGCGGCGCGACTTCCACACTATGACCGTTTAGAGTCCGTAGGATCGGGCGCTGCGCGGCGGCCTCCGCACTCACGCACCTGCTTAGAGTCTCGTGGATCGGGCGCAGCGAGGCGACTCCGCACTACGCACCGCTTAGAGTCCAGATCGGGCGCGTGCGAGGTGGACCTCCGCACTACGCACCTGCTTAGAGTCTCGTGGATCGCGTGTGAAGGCGACCTTCGCCCCCACCTCGAGGTAGGGGCAGCTCGTGTATCGCATATTCCACGGCGCGCCGACGGGCCAGCCGGCGCACAACGCCGTACTGAACTCCCGAATTGGTTTCATAGTACCTCCCGCGCACAACTCCGTGATGTGCGGCGAGCCTCAACGCGCCGAGGTGCGCGATTGACACCGCGCAAGATGCGCGTGGGATCGGCGGCCCACGCCTGATGATATCCGGAGTACGACGAAGACGAAGTCTCGGCGTGCGCGGGGTTCGCGTCTTGTTTATACTTAGTAGAGTGTGCTAGAACATCCGCTTTATTTATACTCCGTGAGAGTACGTGGGGTCGACATCCACGCATTTTTATACTCGAGAGTACGCACAAGGACGGGTCTCCCGGCGCGTAGCGGGTTCGCCTTGTTTATACTCAGAGAGTGCGCAGGAGAACATCCACGCCTTATTTATACTCCGTAGAGTGCGTGCAGGCGCCCCCACACGCCTTTGTTTATACTCATGCTCGTGGTTCGACGGAGAGTGCACACGCGAACGCAGCGCTTCGCTATACTCATGTCGTGTCTTTGACGGAGAGTGCACACGGAACGCAGCGCTTCGCTATTCTCATGCCCGTGTCTTTGACGGAGAGCACACGCGAACGCAGCGCCTTCGCTTATACTCATGCCCGTGTCTTTGACGAGAGTGCACACGCCAACGCGCGCCTTGGTTTATACTCATACCCGCACTGCCACGGAGAGTGCACACGCGAACGCGGCGTCTTTGGTTTATATCGGGAGCACACGCAGAGGCGCAGGCCTCCGCGTGCTCGCCGCGTATTTTTGCACAAATGTAATATGTTGGCGACAAACGGAACTTTATTACATTCCCGCTATGCGGTAAGTGATTACATACGACCGGGTACTAACCGCTTGTGCTCGGCCAGCGCCGAGCCTCTAGTAGTTGCACTATCGGCAGTGGCTTATGGAGTCGCCCGATGGCGCCGTGGCCGACGGCGGTGCCAATCCTAGGTGCGCGCTGCACGCGACGGGGACATTCGTTGTCATGCTCGATGCGCCGCCATGTCTCGTCGCCCGAACGGTAATGATGGCTCGCGCCCCGGAGCTTCATGCATAAATAGCCGTGATGCGGTACCGCCCAAGGAGTTGAGGATTGACGCCCAATATGGCGTTGTATGGTATGGGAGGTCGACGACGCCGAATGTGGCGTCTTCGACCCTTTCATTGTCGCCCGGCCAAGGAGACCTGCATGCATATTTGGCCGAGTGCCGAGAGGTTGTCCTCCAAGCCTTGAAGCGGGACTCCGATGGGCCGAGGCGACGGGGATCCCATCCGTCGAAGGATGCCGCGAATGTAATGTTCGCGAATCGCCGCTTATCAACCGTGGCACGCCCCACGCCGCATTCGCTATAACAACCGGACGACAGGGGTCATGGTGGGAAGCCCACGCCTTCGGCATCGGGCGGTGAACGTGACCTCATGCCGCGTCAGGCCCGCGCGGTATGGCCGGATATGCCGCCACGTGGTGTAGCCTCCGCACGTAGGCCTTCTCGCCGAGGCAACCCAACGAGGAGCCTCCCGAGATGACGCTGATAACCCTTCTGGGTGGCCTCCGAGCTCGTGAGTCGCAGTAAAGCCTCCCGAGGCCGCCGCGACGTGGTCCCGAATCCGCAGAGGACCTCATGGGGCGCGCCCTTGTGCCTCGAATGTGCATGGGGCTTCGATAGGTGATGTATGTGGGCCACCACGGGGCGTGTTTCTAGGTTCTGTCGCCCTCGTGACGCTCGCTGAGCGCCGTGATAGAGGTGCACGTGCGGGTGTCGTGGTTGCTACAACCGTGGATCGCGCACCACAGCCCCCGTGTTGGTCGTCGAATTTCCAGCCTTTATCGTCGCGCTCGCCACGGCCGCTTCGACCGCCTGGCCGCGGAGCGCCGCCGGAACCGCTGATGTCGAGGACGACGCCTCACCGCGACTTCGCTGCCACGCTTGGGCCTATCGGACGACTCCTTGTGCGGGCGCCCTCGCGCCGCGCGATCCCGGACGACTCGCCACGCTTTTCCCTTCAAGAACCGCCCTTGGCGGATCTTCGCTTTGCCGAGGCACCGGCCCGGTTGGTGTCGAGTCATCACCTTGCTTCGCCGCGCCTTCTTTTCGCTCGCGTATTCTCCATTTTGTCAAAGAGCTCGCCATCGCCTTAATTGGCTTCGTATGCGTTGTACTCGCCATCGGCCCGCGAAGGCCCCGTATGGCTGCATTGACAATGATGATTTCATTAACATCTTTGACTTGACAACGATCTTCGCAGCGCTTGTAGTAGTCCCTTCTCCCAAGGTTTCGCTACGCTAAGAGCTGGTCCGCGCCGACCCGCCGACATAATTTCCTTGAAAGTTGTTGTGAAGGCAATCGTGGATCTCGCTTCCCACGCCAGATGGAGTTCGCTCTATGGTAAAAACCGTGAGAGCGCCACTTTTGCAACGCGAGGGGAGCCCTTCGCTTTGTGGTGTCATCTCCGCCGCGCCTCGATTGCGTTTCGCACACGCACACGAACTTCGCAGGGTCCGTGTCGCTTTGTAGGGCTCGGCGACACCGGGAATTTGAAGTCTTCGCCACGCCGCTTGTCGTAGTCCCGCCAAAGCGGGACTCGATCGACGCGCCGAAGCGGACGCTACCGGATGTGGGGTGTCGCGCTGTTCGCTCTTTTCAGCGTGGGCTCGGGCGCGCGACCACCGCGCGCGCTCGTTGGCTCCGAGCCTCTTGTATGTCTCTGACAGCCCCGCCAAGATCCCCACCCCGTTGGAATGCTTTGAGGGCCGCCACAGTGGCGCTTCCACCGCCTCGTGGCGGGCGGGCCGCACGCCTAACGGACGGATCGGCGCGGCACGCACTGCCGCGAGCTCTCGAGCTGCCGGTCGCTTCCATTGTGGCTACTCGAACCGCCCGGTCCGCGCCACGGGCGAGGGTTGGCGGCGAGGCGGCGAGGTCGCCGCCGCCGCGGGGCGGGTCGGTCGTCGCCGCCGCCGCCACGACGCCTTCGACCACGGGTTGGTCGCCGCGGCGCCGGTGGTGGTTGGTTGTCGCGTGCCCGGACGGGTTGGTCGCCGCGTGCCGTGGCGGGTTGGTCGTCGCAGCGAACGCCGACGCCCCGACCACCGCACTGCCGCCACCCGTGTTCGCAGCCGATGCCGAAGCCCCCGTACCCATGCGACGCCCGACCCGCCGCTTTCTTTTCCCTTCGCCGTCGTGACGGCTTTTTTAAGGCCATCCTTTTTCGTGTTTCGGGCTTACTCTTGTCCTCCCCATGGACGGCGCCAATCGCTGTGGTTACTGCATCAAACGAGAGAGATGAGTAATGGCTCGCCTTCTCCCATGGCCTGTATCCATATATGTACACATGAGGAGTGCTTACAGTTATACCCTTAAATCTGGTCATCCCCTTCAGTGGGCACTTATGTCATTACACATGGTCTATTCTGGCCTTATAACCTCCTACTGTGCCTCTGGGTTTAGGTGGGGCCACCCCTACAACAAGGTTAAATGTAGTAACTATCAAAACAAATATCCACTACCAAGAATTGATGACCGTTTGATCAACTTAAAGGAGCTAGAGTATTTTTGAAAATCGACCGCAATCGGGTTATCATCAACTCAAAATCCGAGAGCAAGATCGATAAAGACTATATTTACAACAAGGTATAGGCTATATGAATTTATAGTTATGCCTTTGGTTTAACCAATGCACTGCATATTTCATGAATCTCATGAATCTGTGTACATGGACTAATCGATCATTTTGTGGTAGTTTTTATCGATGATATATTGATCTACTCCAAAAATAAAGAAGAACATAAACATCTGCACATTACTTTAACAAAGCTTAAAGAACATCAATTGTATGCTAAGTTCAGTAATGTGAATTTTGGATGAAAGAAGTCACATTTTGGGGCCAAATTATCACTGAAGGAGTCAAAGTTGATCCAAAAAAGGTTAAAGCTATCATGGAATGAAAGCAGCCAACGACTGTAAACGAAGTGAGAAGTTTTCTTGAATTGACGAGCTATAATTACCAATTCATAGAAGGATTCTCAAAGATTGCTCGACTACTCACACAATTATTCAAGAAGGACAAGCCCTTCGAATGGACAGACAATTATGAGGAAAGCTTTCAACAACTAAATACTAAATTGACGACAACACCCACTACTAGATTCCGACCCTTTAGCCACGAAACGCATCGCAATGACACTAAATTAGTTGCAATAGGTATGTACTATTGCAACGTTTTTGCCAAAATCGTGGCGATATGTGCCTGAGATGGCCTCTAAAATATTGCGCTGCGATAGTCATTGAATTCGTTGTAATAAGGTGGTTTTATCGCCACCATTTAGAAAATGGTTGCGAGTAGTATGACTTTATTGCCACGGTTGTCTATGCTAGATAATATTGATTTTCGTTGCAATAGTTAGGAGGTATTGCCACCTTATAGAATTTCATGCAGTGGGTGACAATATTGCCACAATTTTATTGCATTGTCATAGTCATCAATTGCGTTGCAAAAGGTTCCTATACAATGCGTATGAAATGAGTTTGTATTGCCACGAAAGAAATTTGTCGCTATATATGATGATTGTTCGTGGCAATAACTGATATTGCAACGCTTTGTTTTCGTGGCCTAATCGCCAACGCAAGGGCCTAATTGGTGTGGAGGAATTATATTATCTATAGTTATTAATTTCTAGAGGATATAAAAATTGAAAAGTGACAACTAAAACGCAATTGAGGAGGTCTCACTTGACAAAACAGAGGGGATAAAAATTAGAATAGAAAAATGAAAACAAAACCATGGGGTGTGGAGGAATCGAACCAAAGAACCTCCTAGCTTGGAGGCCAAGGCGTTTACCACCGGACTATTATACCCCATCACAATTATAATTGTAAATTTATATTTATCTAAGCATGGTAAGCACCTGTGATGTGGATATACTCATGTCTTGCACTTCTCAGTTAAACATATTATTTAACTGGAAGAAATTATTGAGCCGCATTAAATATTATCAGGTGAACTCGCTCTTAATTAAATTTGGTTTTAATTTACATGAGAACTGGCTAGTACCTAATTCTAGTATTTTAATTGTTCTCAGATTTGTACGGAAGACAATTAACAAACAGAGTGGTGCAGAGAAAGGCAGCAGGCAGCATTAAAAGTTTTTTTATTGGAAAGCAAAGAAAGAAATATAAAAAAAAGAAGAAAAAAATACGCATGCATGAAGCCATGGAATATTATCTAGTCGCCACTTTGCATGCTTCATACGGGAATAATGAAGACTCGTTTTCCAGTCAATCACTGTTGAAGCCAACACATATGCATCTCTACAGCGTGGTCACGGCGAAGCCAATCTGCTCGATGGTTATTTTCTACAGCGTGGTCACGGCTGGCACCGCTCGGATGCTTATTTTTGTTATTTTATTTTTTTGTTGTGAGTCGGTCTCAGATAGAATTTCCTTCTACGAACAGTTACGCTGAGCCGATGTTAAAAGGCATGTATGCAAAGTAGAGAGAGACCACTGTAAATAGATTTATTACTTCGAAAGCTTTCCACAAATTGAGGTTTGACCGTAGAAGGATTGAATTGTATCCGAGGAACAGGGGATACAAAAAAGTAATAAGAGAAACGCACAGACCAATCAATCGTATCGGTCTTATTGAAGAAACTATGTTCTTCCATCTGTTTCAGTAGACTAATATATTTGTTAGTTGTCATAGTCATATTAAATTTTAAAGAAATTGTTACATACACTTTATTTTCCTAATTGTCTATACTCACCATTCCCATGTTCAATTCCCACCACTGCTGCGGGATCAGCATAAACCTCGTAAGCCTTGTCCGCCGGCGTGCCCATGAGATGAGATGGTGTGCTCGTGCGCCACATGAGGCCGACTGCTTCTCGGCGTCGGGTGTGTGAAGCGTGAGTCAGAATCCATCGCTTGTCTCGTCAAATGGCTTAGCTCCATTGAGTGGACAGCAAAGCACAATGCAAACATATGTAACAACTAACAACAACAATCACCAGCACGCTGCAAAATGCAGAACCCACAGGACCACACAGATCAATCCGGAGAATTGCAGAGCACATCCACTCCTTGTTCTGAAATCTCCTGTTAACACGACACACCGTAACTAGAATATGCCGGAATCGCTATTTCTGAACTGACGCCCATATAGAAACTCTCGTTGAGAGATATGAGATCAGCAACCACCATAGCAAATACTCCACCCCACGGAGAAGGATGGAATCAGATAGTGTAAAATTTGAGCTAATTTTCAACCCATGCATCCATTCAGGTAATGTAACCAAGCATAACCATGTCTCGTACATCAAGAGCATGCACTTTAACTTGGATCATAAAGCAAAACTGCAATCGTATCACTAGGCTTACTACTCAAAAGATGAGTGTTCCAAGGGTCACAACGTGTTTGACAAACATAGCACAAATTCAACGGCGTCTGACTCCATACAAGAACCACCACGACCCCACTGCCTTAGCGCAGCCTCCGGCTCTCTCTCTCGACTCAAGCGTGGTCGATGTCACCTCACGGCCCGGCCCTTGACATTCCTCATGATGAGACGGTTCGGTCATCCAAGAACTTGACTCGACTGGTCACCTGACCGAGCCATCCGGCTTTGCGCCTTGCCTTGTCATGTATGATAGATATTCACAATGACAATCTATTGGAGAATGCAAAGATAGATATTCGATACCTGATCTCCAACTGGCGGAAGTTACTTCGCATCCAATCACAATCAAGAAGTTGAAGAATCGACTCTCTTTGCTCCAAAGGCTGAAATTATGCCTCTGCAAGACATTAATAATGAAGAAAATGCTGTAGTGAATGATGTGGAACAGACATCCAAAGAAGAACCTCTTTCTACTGAAAGCTTTAAAAGCGGCAAGAGGAGGTGTTCATTCCCAACTAAGTCAGAATATCCAGAAAATGGATCAAAAATTCTCCACTCGCTTCACTACATGGCTGCAACAGAATCTGCAAAGGCGAAACTGGGGACAGATTTCACCTAAACTTAGTTCTGATTCAGTGGAGAAAATGGCTTCACCCGCCTCCATTTTCTTTCTTCCTCTACCAATGGTAAGCTGAACACGCATGCCACAGTATACAAAGGCCAACCCATGCTAGTGGCAAAGAGAGAGTGAAAGGCGATAAGTCTATGTTGTCTTCAAGAGACTCCAGTGGTAAGTAGTAAATATATCTGAAGACTCATGTTAACATTAGTATATCTATCGCATGCCTTGTCATATTATGCAATTGATTTTCTTCTCTTGAAATATGCATAGAAGGTTTTGGCTAGTTCAACCTTACAAACATTGTACTAACCGATTATCTCGACATAAGATAACTTGCATAATTGACAAGAAAATTGTTGGTAGAATAAGCCAAATCCTGTCTATCATATCCTATCACCTTCGGTTTGTTTTACATAAAATGAGATCTTGTTCCATGCTCCGCTTTTTCTTTGGCATAGTTGGGCTCAAAAGTCAAATATACCTCGTATTAGTTTTGCTAAAGTAATCGTTAAACCGATTGAATATACCTAAAATCACTATGACCATGTTTATGCAAGCGCCTGAAATCATGAATACTGTGTGATCCGCTTTTTTAATTAGATGAAAAAGGCTTTATCAAGATTTGGGATATGTGCCTATGTTTAGCTTGTTTCTTCAAACTTCTTAAGAGGATATTAGTTATAGAACATTCGCTCAAATAAGGTAGATATAGTGGTCCATCCGTCAGCGTCACCTAAGATCCAAAAATTGAGCTCATGAAGAAACAGAATATGTATGACATGCACGACACATTATCACAGACAATGGTAGGTGCTGTTGTGCTACTTCTTGTGCACATGGAGTAATATACGAGTATATAGTATTAAAGATAGCAGGTGTGACACTGCTTTTGTTTTCTATTCTCTGTGATTTAGCGACCTCTGCTCATAGGTACCTATATAAACCGCATGTGCTTGTTAAGATTTTGAATTTCGTACTTGTGGGCACAAAAGATAAGGATAGCTAAGGGATAGGTGGTCACATAAATTCGTCACTTCATAGCTCTGTTTATCATAACGAGTAAATGTGAATTTGAGTGTTGTATATCATATTTTCTCACTTCGGTTTAATTTGTCTCGGCCCCCAAAAAAACTATATGCAGAGACCATCAAAGCTGAGTGGAGACGTTGAAGAGGCAATCAATCGAAGGCCAAATCCTCCATTTGAGAAGTGCAACGCTTGGGTGGATGATGTCTGCAGTTCGCTCCAATTGATTTGCTTCTGATGTAAAAAAATGTTCTCTCATCCGTGACAATGGACCAGCTTTGTTGTGCTGTACCTGATGCGAGTTTGACGTATTTTATAGGGTTTTGCGTCTTGCCTTGTCACGTATTTTATAGTTGACCCAAAGCACATTAGAAAATCACCCATTTTCTAAGGCCAGTAAGCCACCAACAATGGAGCCAGCACTTCTAGCTAACATATCTACAACATGGCATAAATTATCCTGAGGTTAAATTGCCAGTCGTGGCATGATCAGAGAATGCAAGTTGTACAGCTAATGCTGTTTATTTTGTTAGCTGTAGAATTCTATAGGAGGTTATTTGTTTCAAAATAAGGTTCCATGGGTCAAATCTGCATCTATTTTAATCTTTGGATTCAGCAGGGCCGATTTTCTCATGGGATTGTAAAAGCATTATTAAATTTTGTAGTACCTCCTAGAAAACTCAGAATAAAGAAAAGACCACTACCTGCACATAAAACCCTTTTAATAAAGAAGCAGAAATAGATTAGCGAAAAGGAGAAATTAGCCAAACATAAAATGTCCGTATACATTGTAAGATGTATAACTTACGTAAATGCCACCATTTGTCCTTTCACTTCTTAATGCATCCGCGGATGATTCGCTCTAGAACCAACAAGCGATCATTAATCAAATTATAATCGAAGTCATAAAGTATTTGGTAGACGCACTCTTGGTTTGACAATGACCACACATGAAAAACTTAGAATACCACAATAGACACAGGATAATAAACCCTGATCTAAAAGCCCGAATAATCGATTGTATCCCCTTTATCACCTTCTCGCATTATGTGTATGGGACGAACTAGACATATTTACAGTCATCCATACATGTTGTAGGTGGGAAGTTCTTTCCGCACAAGTGTGTGGGTGTGGTGCATAGAGCGATGGTAAGTTGAGTGAGGGCAAGGACCGCTTGACGATGAGGGAGCCGGCATCGGAGAGGACGATGTAGATGAAGTTGAGGTTGCTATTTCCGCCAGATCCAATCCCTTAGGGCCTGTTTGGTTCACGCACGAGTAGAGCTGCTCAGACCAGAGCCAGAGCCTCGTGGGACAAAGTTGAGCGCATGCAACGCTGCCGTGTTTGGTTCACGACGAGTAGAGTCGGCTGCGAAGAGATATTGTTTGGTTGCTGCACGAAGATATGTTGCATGAGATAAAAATAATATAAGATTATGATTATGATTATGAAGATATGTTATATGAAATGTTCGTATCTTATTATATCTTAAACTTCTTCAAAACACGTTAATAATACTTGATATTTACTAATATACACTAATAACATCATCAATCGACTAATCACGCATCCCGCGAGCCCGGCTCCCGAAACGCCCGATTCCCACGTTTCTCGCAGCCCGGCATGGGGAATCTTGCATGAGCAAAGCCAGCTGAACCAGCGACTGTGCAACCAAACAAGGAGACCTCGCATCCGCCACTGGTTCAACCGGATGCAGGCAACCAAACATGCCCTTAAGGACCCTAGTTCCGCTTCGAGTTGGGGTTGGGATTGCAGTCAGATCGGACTCTCCCTCGTAAATCACCTCATATATATTGTCGGATTGCGGTTGGGGTTGGGAATCAAGAAGTAATAAAGAATCTATTGTCTCACCTTTGCTTCCTTGCCGTTCTCCTGCTGGCGACTCGTCAAGCCGACGGTCCGTGCCACCGCCGGAGCAGAGGCGATCGCGAGCTTCCCACCAAGACGCCCGCGATCCCGGAACAGGCGGAGAGCGCCTCCGGTCACCACCATCGTGAGGTTGCTGCATCCTCTCCCCTAGGGCTCCTGGCTGCTATCACCTCACCCCTAGGGCATCGCGTAATAGGCACGGGGAGGTGGAGGGAGTGGAGGCCGAGGGAGGAGATGGGGGGAGGCGCGGGGAGGCGGCGGGAGCAGAGATCGGGGAGGGGAGGCCGGGAGGGGGAGGGGAAGGAGGGGGGCGGCGGGGGAGGCCAGGAGGGGGAGGGGCCGGCGGGGCAGAGGAGGAGGGCGGCGGGGAGCGGAGGTGCGAGGGAGCGGTGGGATCGGCGGGGAGCCGAGGAGGAGGCCGGGAGGGGGGGAAGGAGGGGGGGCGGGGCGAGAGGGAGGAGGGCGCGGGGAGCGGAGGTGCGGGAGCGGTGGGAGCGGCGGGGAGCCGAGGTGGGGAGGCCGGGAGGAGGGGAAGGAGGGGGCGCGGGGAGGCCGGAGGGGAGGGGGCCGGCGGGCAGAGGGAGGAGGAGGGGCGGTGGGGAGGGAGAGGAGACGCGGGGACCGGGAGACGTGCGGCGTGCGGTTATCTTCGAGATGGCAACAGAGGTGTAAGTTTTTTCTGTTTTATTAATAAGCTTTTTAAATTGTGTATGTTGTGATTGCAGGTGGTGTTAATTTGGACAGATTGGTTTTAATTTGTTATACTTTGATTGATAATCATTGGAAGCATGTCACATGATGGGAGCAGATTGGATGCTGATGGATAAGTCAACATCCGAGTGGCAAAAGGATTCAAAAATTCATTGAAACCGCTTTTGGAGGCACATCTAAAGGTTTAACCGCACCTGTCCTTGTTCAGTGTCGTTGCATGTCCTATAGATTACAATATGAAGTTGAAAGACATTTGCTAGTTAGAGGGTTTGATGAAAGTTTCATCCAAGAGCAAGGTAATGGTGAAGCTTTGGTGACGATGACAACAAAGATGAAGGAGATTGTAATGAAGGTGCAACAGTGATGGGGCTTCATCAATGATCTAGTTTCTTCAATAATCGATGGCGCTATTCGTGGCGACATCCTCGATTCTAATATTGAAGAGCCAAATGAACAAGCAAAGAAATTCTTTAAATTATTAAATGAGGCATGAATGAATTGTATCCAGGTTGCAAGGAGGCAACTAAGGTTTCTTTCATTATCAAGCTATTTCAGATTAAATGCATGTATGGACTTAGTAATGTTCCTTGGAGTCCATACTTCATCTGTTCTCGCTTGTGCTCCTCGAAGGACATTGTATCCCAAACACATTGGACAAAGTGCAAAGGTTGTTCGAGATCTTGGGCTAGACTACGTAAGATACATGCATGTGAGAATGATTGTGTGTTATTCCGAGGTGATTATGCTAAGATGGATACGTGTCCAATATGTGGCGAGTCTAGGTGAAAAACGGCCGATTCCGTTGGAAATGATGAGGCTAGTGGCACTGATGGAGCAAAAAAAAGTTCTCCACGTAAAATCCTAAGATATTTCTCACTTATTCCTCGGCTTCAAAGATTGTATATGAATGAGACCACATCATCATATATGCGATGGCATAAGGAAGGATTGGTCCGTGATGGGAAAATGCGTCACCCAGACTCATTGGCATGGAAGCATGTGGATGACAAGTATAAGGATTTTGCATTGATCCTCGCAATGTTAGGTTGGGCCTTGCATCCGATGGCTTCAATCCATTTGGGATGTTGAATGTTACATACACTACATGGCTGTGATCATAATCCCTTATAACTTGCCTCCTTGGTTGTGTTTGAAACAACCATATTGATGATGTCGATGTTGATACCTGGGTAAATCTCCAGAATGAACATTGATGTATATTTGCAGCCCTTATCGATGAGCTAAAGGATCTTTGGGAAAAGGGTGTTGAAACATGGGATGCAAAGCTGAAGAAAAATTTTACTCTGCGTGCACTTCTACTTTGGACAATTAACGACTTTCCTGCATATGCAATGCTATCTGGATGGAGCACTAAAGGAAAGTTTGCATGTCCATACTGCCACAAGGATACTGACTACTTGTGGCTGAAATTCGGGTCCAAGCATTGCTACATGGGACATCGTCGTTTTTTGCCTTCGAACCACAGGTGGCGCAGGAACAAGATCAGCTTCAACAACAAGGTGGAAAATAGGAGGCTCGGTGCCACCGATCGGTCGATGAAGTGATGGAACGAAGACGAGAGTTTCGAGCAAGTGACCTTTGGGAAGGCAATAAGAAAGAGGAAGCGTGAAGAAGAAACTAGATGGCACAATTGGAGGAAGAAGAGTATTTTTTTGAACTTGCCTTACTGGAGCTCATTGCTTATAAGGCATAATTTGGATGTGATGCACATTGAGAAAAACATATGTGAGAGCATATTGGGGACTTTGCTCGACATACAATATAAATCTAAGGAAAGTGAGAAGGCTCGGCTAGACTTGCAACATCTAGGGATAAGGAAGGATCAACATCCTTTGCTCGAGAATGGTAAGTATACTTTGCCACCACTCAGTACTCTCTAGGTAATGATGAAAAGACGGTATTATGCAAATTTCTAGAAGGAGTGAAAATGCCCGATGGTTACGCCTCCAATATCAAGAATGTGAATGTCACCGGGTGTAAGCTGTCTACTCTCAAAACTCATGACTACCATGTTATCTTTGAAACTTTTACCCTTAGTAGTACGCAACATATTGCCACAAGATGTTGTTATCCCATTGATTGAGCTCAGTAGGTTTTTCAATGCAATATGTTCAAAGGAGCTGGATGAAAAAGAGGTTGAAAACTTGAGCACTTCGATTGGAGAGACTCTTTGTCGGCTTGAGATGGTATTCCCACCAGCTTTTTTTGATATCATGATGCATTTGCCAGTTCATTTAGCTGAGGAGGCTAGACTTGGAGGGCCCGTGTGTTACAAATGGATGTATCCTATTGAGAGGTATCTACGTACGCTTAAAGGCTATGTGAGGAACAAAGCATACCCTGAGGGTTCAATAGCCGAGGGATATATCTCGGAGGAGTGCATGACATTTTGCTTGGAAGACGTTGACACCAAGCTTAATCGTCCAGAGCGGCATGAAAGCGCTGCTGTGAACGAACCACCATCTGGGCTAAGCATATTTGGGAGCATTGACTATAGTAAGAAAGGATGTACTATCGAGTCACTTTCTAGGTTGGAGTTGCATCGGATGAGGCACTACATAATTACAAACTGTGATGAGGCCATTCCTTGGATTAAGTAAGTTGTACTTTAGATGTACTACATTTGAAGTACATATTATTTTTCATGTTTTCAACTAATGGATGCCCTCTTTTTTGTTGTAATTTAGTAAGCACAAGGATGAGCTTAGAAATATGAGTGCACAAAATGTTGAAACCCGTCACAAGGAGCAATTTGTAGGCTGGTTTGAGCGTAAAGTGAGTTACTATTTTTTTATTTACTGGTTCATTATGCTATCACGTATTTGCCTAATACTTTTTCTTTGAACTAATTGCAGATCTCCAAACTATATGAAGAAGGAAAAACAAGTGATCTAATGTATGCCCTTTCCCGGGGACCAGACCATCGGGCTCGATTTTTCAACAGATGCTACACAAATGGATATCTGTTTCGGACGACTGCCATAGAGAAGAACCTAACTACACAAAACAATGGTGTTGCTGTGAAGGGCGATGACAGCACCAGCAACATGGACTGGTATGGCGTGATTAAAAAAATTATCACGCTAGATTTTGCCAACCAAAAAGAAGTCGTATTTTTCAGTGGATAGTACGATGTACTGCTGCTACTACGAAGAAAGGAAGAGGGTTCAGCAGGGATCAATACGGGATCATCGATGTTGATAAGACTCATTTTCGATATTTCAATGAGCCTTACATTTTAGGGACACAAGCTGAGCAGGTTTTTTATGTGCCTTGTGCGACAAAACCGAATTGGTGCACAGTGCTTCGCATGCAACCTAGGAATTTGTTTTCCATGCCTGATGTGGTAGGTGCAGAAAAGGAGGGAGAACCCGATGTTGAGTCACCGGTCGCTTTGACCGAAGACATGAATGTATCCCGCCTACATGAAGACTTGACAAATTGGAAAAAGAATGACATGGAAGGGGTAAGTGTTGATGCTTCTGTCATAGATAAGGCGGTTCCTGTACCTGAACCCAATGATGAGGACTTAGACGATGATGATGAAGATGATGACACCTACATGGATGATGGAATTGTCGCACCTGTGAATTCCGTAGGACATGGAGATGATGATTTTTTTGTTTAAATTGGGAACCTTGTGCTTGTGTGGTGTATTGATTTGTTTTGAACCTTCATACCCGTAAGTTCATGTACTCAAATTATAAGGAATAGAATAAATAATCATTCTGTGCATTTTTGCTAATAACACTTACTGAGTAAAGATATATATATATTTATTTTTATTTTTATTATATTTTTAAAAAACATAAAAATTTTCCCACCCTAATAACTTCCCCACAATGCGCACATCCCGCCCAAATTCCTCAGCCACCGTCCAAAACCATCGCGGGATATACCCTACCACGCTCCCACGCCGCCCAGCCGCCTCATCCCCCACCTTCCCCGCCGCCGCCTCATCCCCACCTCCCCGGCCTCGCCTCGCCGCCTCCCGTCTCCCTCCGCCCCTCGGCCCTCCGCCTCGCCTCCCGGCCTCCCCACTCCGCCGGCGCCCGCCTCCCACGGACCTCCCACGCCGCCCCGCCGCTCATCCCCACCTCCCCACCGCCGCCTCGCCCCCACCTCCCGGCCTCTCGCCCCGCCGCCTCTGCCTCTCCTCCGCCCTCGCCCCTCCGACCTCGCCCTCCCGGCCTCCACCACTCCGCCTGGCGCCGCTCCCACGGGACCTCGCACGCCGCCCCGCCGCTCATCCCCCACCTCCCGCCGCCGCCTCGCCCCCACCTCCCGCCTCACGCCTCCCCATCTCCCTCCGCCTCCCGCCTCCCGGCCCCTTCGCGCCCACCGCCTCCGCCTCCGTCGCCTCCCCGCCGCGCCGCCGCCGCCTCGCCTGCCGCCTCCCCGCCGCGCCGCGCGCCGCCGCTCCGCCGCCTCCCCGCCGCGCGCCCTCCGCCTTCCCCACCTCCCCACCTCACCGCAGCCCCGTCTCCCTCCGCCTCCGCCGCCTCTATACACCCCAAGGCTGACGCCGCGATCTATTCCGATCCCATACGTGAGAGGGAATGAGGCGTCGGTTCGAGAAGGCCTAGGTCGACAAGACGATGGCGATGACTCCATCGACGACGCCGATCACTGGTTCGGCCACCGCCAACGCCACCGATGGGGATTTCGCCATCACGAGGGCCGACCGACGGTTCCACCTCGAACTTTCGGCGCTGAAGAAGACGGCACGGATGATGCTTCCCTCCCCATGTATGAAGCCTCATCATCTTCCTAAGTAGAAAGTAGCTTGAGGAACCCTTCTAATTTAGGCAAGTAAAATTGTCGATGTTATTTTGAATGAGAGAAGAGCATATCATCAAGGTTGAAAAATCCCCATTGTAATTGTAGTCTATGCAAGATGAATCAAAAGCCACTACTACACATTGAGGCTTGAGCATAACAACATTGACATTCTAATATTGTCAAGAGGGGTTGAATTTGCCACTATATACGTAATCTTATTTACAATTAATAGAATTGGTTATTGTATAGATGACGTTTCTTTAGGAAAAAAAGGATACTAGTTTCCTTGTGGTTTTAGGAGACTATCCTTGTGGTTACACTGATCAATCTGCACAGACCAACAAAAATTGCTATGGTAATAAGTAACTTACGTCGCTTAATATTTTTAGTGGTTCCAGGAGACCATCCTTGTGGTTGCTTTATAAGTAGGCTCTACTGAATTTTGTTCAGATTGATCAACTGAGAATATATTTTGATCCATCTTCTAGAAAGTTTGTTATGGCCAAGGAGCTGCCTGTTTTAGAAGTTGCAAGGAACTGAGAATATATTTTGATCCATCCTCTACTCATGGATCTTCCAATGCACTTGAAACAAATACAATTGAGCTGGAACATGAAGTTGCAAGAAGATTCGATTGATGGCGGCTAACTGGGAAAATAAATGGAGCTTATGAGTATGAATCAGAAACAGCTTTCTACCCGAGAAATAGACAATGTGTATCTAGAAAGTTTGATTCCACAATGAGTATTTAACTAAGCCCCAATTTTCCACCTCATTCATCGCTTCAAAGATTGCGAAGGGCCACCGCTTGGCCTATTGAATGTATGTACATGTAAGATTGTAAATAATTCCATCCATGTAAATGCATTGGTTTTCAAATTTGGTTTAGCAATTAGAACACAACATAATTTCTACTTTTAAGAAATACATGCCCTGCTTGATCGAGCAAAATTGGAAGGAATAGATCCTCAAGAAAAATCATAGTATGTGATTTAAGGGACTGAGAAAGATAAGCTCAACTCATGTCCATCAGACGCTCCCGAGAGAACTCATCAACTTCTAACAAATTGAAAAATATATGGAAAAACTCAAAGTGCATATGTGTCCATTATTGAGAAAAGGGTATAAAAAAGTAAGAAGTGGTGTTGGAGTTAACCTTATGTTGTTAGTGGAATTGAATCCCCAACCGTGTGTTAAGCGCATACTTGCCATGAGTCTTCTCCATCTATGTAATTGAAATCCAGATCAAATCTGATAAACAAAAGCAAATCGTCAAAAATCCCCAAATACAAAACCCTAGGTCATACTTTCGTTATTGCTGTTCGATCACTACAGGCAATGCATGCTACAAAAAAATGAGTTACAAGATTCATACAAATTCCAAGCTCAGGGAAGGCTGACAATGCCAAGCGCATCAAGATCCAAGGGTCCTGGCCATGGAAGGAAGAGGAGTTTTCCGTCGACAATTAATGTTTAACCATAGAAAACGTTATGTGACACAGCAAATTGGAGTAGGCTAGACTTTTAGTAGACTTGCACAAGTCATGGTCTGCCAATGGAGTAGAAGTCCTCCATATTGATTCAATCAAATATGTGCCACCATACTACATATATCGGGACTTCTGAGATAAGAGATTAGATTATCAATCTATGCTCTCCTCCTATCCGATGAAGTTATCGTGCTTCTCTAGAAAATTTTCTTTGATCTTCTTCGCCATACATTCTTTTTCAGAAGTGACCTCGAAAGACATGAACAAATCTCTATGGATTGTTAATACGGGGTTATCTCTGATGCCGCATATAGCTGCAGCCAGCAATATTGTATAAATTTATGGGTACAACACCTAGCCTTCCGATCACCTTGTGGAAGCATGCGAAAGGCTGGAGTTACAAGATTCATACAAATTCGAATACGAATATGAATAAGATATAAATTTATTGTTTCCTTCTGATCATCTACTATTTTCCTCTCAGATTTTGCATACCTGACAACTGCATTTTGACTATTTAACCTTTCTCTATGTAAACATACAGAACGAAACAAGGGTCGGGTCAGCAGTGGACTTTAGTTATTCAATACAAGGGAGCACCACAGAAAAAGAATTCTTCGAGTGCGATCTTGATAGGACTAATGTCTCATTTATGACATTGTTAAGTTTAAAAGAACAGCTTGGATACTCAGTTAGGGACTTCTTATACTATAAGAAGCGATGTGGCGGCGGTAGCAACTCGAGCCGATCGATTATAGTCGTGATGCGCATGAATGATTGAAAGCAACAAGATGAAAGGGAAGTCCGATTAGTAGTGTCAAGAGAGCGAGTAAAAGACAATCAGTGACCATAACACCCATGAAGTAAAGAGGAGTCAACAAAATTGTGATGATCCAATTACAAATGAACAACTTGATGCATACAAGGTTTGGCTAGCGAATCTGCAAGCCGAGGAAGAACACACGGGTAAGTTATATATGTTGCTACAATTAAAATCGTACTGTTTTTAATAGAAGTACTAAATTGGCAATTGCACTAACATATATTCATGGCTTGCAGAATTTATGGATGACTACAGGATGAAACAATCAAAACATATAAGGAATGGTTAAGGACGAAAGGCCATCTTGATGATATCTGTAATTTTCAAATCTTTCACCGAACTATGCAAGCATATTATTAGTTTTACAAACTCACATATATTTCTCTGATGAGTATTATAATGTGTGCAGTATCCTTTTTGAAAGAGGACCATACCAACAATCCAGCTGGCCTTCAAGATGAGGAAAGTCAAGACAGCGACCCAACACCACCAGAGAGGCCATCTCATGCTCGGAAAAACAAGCAACAACAAAATGGTATGCTATCCTTCTGTCAATTCTATTTTCTAGGTTCAATTGGTCCTTGCTGAATGTGTACATTAAATGACATTTAAATTGCTCATAAGGAGGTGGCTCCCAACATTGCAAGAAAGGTGTACTTGGATGCCTTAAAGGTTTAGCAAGACCAACAAGAGAGTGAAGAATGCATCGCAGAAACTATCAATTCAATTTTCAGCAAGGTTAGGAGGCCCAGAGGAGAAAACTCTCGAACATTTGTGGATGAAGTGGTAATGTTTACAAGAAAGAGGGCTCCACTTATTGGAGTCAAAAGTGGAAAGATATAAAGCAAAATGTCAAAATTACAATAGCAGAGGATTTGCTAGTAAGTTGCATCTTTTATTTGTTGGTAAATAAGCATGTTAATTTTGTAATTACATACGACTTCACCTTCACTTTCTGTTTCAATCCAAGCAGAGTAGGTGGGATTTTCCAAACATTGAGAATGCAAAGAAAAGATATGGGACATTGCTAAAGAGCGGTACAAAGGATGGCGATCAACATTCAGTTCTACATACAAGGCATACAACACTTACGCTGAGTGAATGAAACATAAGCTCAAGATATAGACATTGTTGAATAGCACTACTTGATAATGTATTTTGGAACTGAAAAATTCAAGGTTCAATTTTTTCTCTGCAATTACCAATTAGTGAATGGAATTGAGATAGTAACCATTAATGTATGGACTTGTACAGTTGATGCATTAGCAATAGCAATTACAAAATATATGCAGCAGCATGTGTTACTGTATATATATGCTTTTACTACCACTATTTAGGATGCATATAATTTTATTTAGACTTGAACAATTGCTGCATAAGGCATATAGGAGTTAGCTCCAAAACACCTTTGTTGAATGCTTTGTTGAGTGCACTTGTAAACTTTTTGCAGAGGGTCACAGCCAAAACTCAAAATCACAAAAAAGAAGACCAAGCATCTAATGGGATCCAAACCGTTCTCCCAATGTAGCTACGAGCAGGTAATGAAAAGTTAAACTTATCGATTCTTTTCTTAAATGATCAATTGTTCACAAGGCACAATGTTTGCCACTTTAGAGACCCAATATCGAGAAGAGCCAATCGATCGACTCTTTGGATGGCTACCCACATGAAGAACGGGAATGGTCAAACAACGCTTCTAGGGATGTCTATGAGTAGTAAATTTAATTTGTTCATGACTTAGTACATTTTTCAGAATTTTGTGCATAAAACTTAACTGATTTAACTTCTTATTTTCTCTTATCACACTTAGGATGATGCAGCCTTCAAAATTACTGACCTATCAACAGAGCGGATAAAGACTTCCTTACAGCTTGAAGTGGAAAACATTGCTTTCCAATCAAGTTACAAGGAAAGCACCTGTACCAAATCATGCAAAGCTCATGGTCATGGATACATGGCGAAATATCCCACACGAAGCCAACTGTTGAAAGACAGACTCGATGAACAATCCCGTGCTTCACCGCAGCCTAGCGAAAAATAATGAGCTCAAGATGAGGTGCGAATGTTAAAGGAACAAATTGCAAATGGAGTTGCTTGAAAGGGAACAAACTAGGCGAGAGATGCAAGAGGAACTGGAGAAGGAAAGAAACGCAAGAGAACAACTTAGGCAAGATTTCCTTTCATTGCTAGCACAACAGAGAGAAGCAACATTACTGTAATACATCTCAGACATACGCATCACCGTCACTGCTGCTTTTTGTTGTTGATATTTGCAAGAGCCACCCAAATTCTAACAGTCCTAATGTTTTTCCTCATGGTCTATATGTAGGCTAACCAGGAAGTATATTGAGCACAAGGGAAAGCGAGGCTAATCCAAGTGAGGAAGACGAAAACATGACAACATTTGACAAGGCTAACCTGCATAAAGACATTGAACACCACAGAAAAGACACTGAACATGTGGAAGAAACATTACAACAGTAACAAAATTTGCAAATAGTTTGCTGCCATAAGGGATTTGGACTTTGTACATTCTATTGATGACTTGCTGATGTGTACCTTCCCTGAACTTCAATTGATGCATGCATGCTGAACATATTTTAATAGTAGTACACGTCAGGATGTTAATATTTTTTATTCTACATTTTACATTTGTAGAATGACCCAGCAAGCATCGTGACCACACAAAAAGATGCTAGGCCACCTATTCGCATCACTCGAGCTTCTAATCTTAACCGAAGCCTCTTCCAAAATGTCGTTGTTAATAATGGTTCATCGAACTTCATTCCTCCACAACAATTGAAGAATACTGCTACAACTCGTTCGAAGAAAAGGAGGGACCATCAGGTATGAAATGAAAATGTGACTAATCTTCATCTGTCATTGTTCTTATGTCAAATATAGCATACTGTTCTAAACTACTAAAAAATTATGCCAGGTGAAGTAGGGCTACTACATATCGGTAAATGAAATGAAATTAAATAATTCTGCTGGAATCACTTGCTAAACTTGCACTATGATGTACTTAAGTATGTGCTGCTGGAATCACTTGCTAAACGCAACTGAACTAGAGAACTCAGGATTGCTATTTTCAGCTGTAACTCGTATCTCTAAACTTGCATTATGATGTACTTAAGTATGTGCTGCTGGACAATACTCACACTAAGGTCCCTCTTTATTGTTCATGTTCTATCAGGATGAAACAATTTGATCAGAGCATACAGAGTCGTGGCGTCGTCAAGTCAGGAAATTCAACATGGAAAGAAGCACGGACAAATGGAATGGAAGTGATAGTACTTTTGTTATTAGTTATACTTTTGTTATTAGTTACAAACTTTGTAGTTTAAGTATGGAGATTGATATGTAATTCCTGCATGAGTGGTGGCACTTTTAAATTATTATGTGTTGAATTAATATATGTGTTTTGATCCAGTAGTGTTCCTAATTTGATTATTAATTTGCAACAACAAATTATAATAAACTATCATATGCTCAATATGCTACCGCAAATTTTACCGCGATAAACCTGTATGCAAAATTGGTATTTCGTTGTGATAGGCGGCTATAACGCCGCTACTATGTTGCGATTCCACTATATGCCATGAACAATGTTTGTTGCTATAGGATCTATTTGCCACAAAACATATTTCGTCGCAATAACTTTATGGCAATGAAACGCCTTCCGTGGCAATAAAACATATTGCAACGAAACACCTCCCGTGGCAATTAAACCTGCTGCAACGAAACGCCTCCGTAGTAATATTCCTGTTGCAACGAAATGCTCTCCGTGGCAATAGGGTCTATTGCCACGAACCATTGGCGTGGCAATAGAACCTATTACCACGCAATATTTTCGTGGCAAATGATACTATTGCCACGACCAAACTTCGTGGCAAAAGAAGCTATTGCCACGGAGTCAGCCGTGGCAATAGCCTATATTGCCACGACATTATCCGTTGCAACAACAAACAATTGCCACAACACATTGCATGGCAATAACCATAGCTATTGCAACAAAACCACAATCCGTTGCACAATCTTTTAAGCACGCAAGTACTTGCCACGCTTGCCAACGGAAGTGATGTGTTGCAATATGTACATATTGCATCTATTTTGGCCCTATTGCAACGATTTCGCTCCGTTGTCCTAGACCTGAAAACTAGTAGTGACCAATATTAATACTTCCAAATTCGGAGAATTTCAAATATATTGTGATGCTTCAAAACAAGGGCTGGAATGTATGCTGATGCAAGATAGAAAGGTTGTGGCCTATACTTCAAGACAATTGCGATCACATGAAGAGAATTATCCAACACATGATTTGGAATTCACAGCCATGGTACATTCACTGAAGATTTGGAGGCATTATCTATTGGGCAATCATTATGAGATATTCTCTTATCACAAGAGTTTAAAATACATATTCACTCAACCAAAATTGAAACTGAGACAGCGAAGATGGATGAAACACATTAAAGTCTTTGAGTGGATCTTCATTATCATCCAGGCAAAGCAAATGTGGTGGTGGACGCACTAGCAGGAAAGCTTATCGAGGCATAGCCAGCAGGAAAGCTTATCGAGGCATAGCCAGTGAGACAAACTATTCACCTCAAACACAAAAAGATATGTAGAGGTTGAATTTGACCATTGTTGAATATGGATTTGCGGCAGCCCTAGAAATTCATCCTTTGCTGACAATCAGATTAAAGCAACGCAAGACGAAGATGAAGAGATTCAACAATCAAAAAGAGATCAAGAAGAAGGTTCAACTGAATTCACTGAAAACGAACATGGAATCCTAAAATTCTGTGATCGTTATTATATATCTAAGAAAAATGAGCTGACAGATTTGATACTGGTGGAAGCCTACTCATCGCAATTTTCAATACATCCTAGAGGCACAAAAATGTATAAAGATCTGAAGAAAAGATTTTGGTGGAGTGATATCAAGAAAGAGATCGCGGAATATGTGGCAAAATGTGATATATGTCAAAAAGTGAAGATAGATCATCAGAAGCCATCAGGACCGCTGCATCCATTTCCAATTCTAGAATGGAAATGGAAAAGCATTGGCATGGATTTCATTACCGGACTACTCAAGAATCAAGAAGGATATGATGCTATTGGGGTTACTGCCGATTGATTAACCAAGTAGTACATTTCCTTCCAATCAAGCAGACCTATGGAAAAGATAAATTGGCAGAATTATATTTGACAAGAATTGTGGTATTACATGGAGTCCCAAAAAATTGTTTTAGATTGAGTAGCATAGTTTACCTTGAAATTCCGGGAGAAGTTACATGAAGCAATGGGCATCGATTTAGCCTTTAGCACATCATATCATCTGCAGATTGGAGGACAAATTGAAAGAGCAAATCTAAATTTAGAAGACATGTTAAGAGGTTGTGCCATAGTATATGGAGCAGCGTGGAATACATGTTTGCCATTTGCCCAATTCTCTTACAATAAAGTTATCAGGCTAGCATCAAAATGGCACCATTTGAAGCTCTATATGGAAGAGAATGTAGAACATCTTTAAATTGGATAAAAACTAGAGAACATCAATTTCTCGGACCTCAAGTTGCTCAAGATGCAGAAACCCATGTGAAAATATTAGAGACAAAATGAGGATTGCACAAGAACATCAGAAGAGCTATGCAGACACTCGCAGAAAGGATCTGAGCTTTGAAGTTGGAGATTTTGTATATCTCAAGATTACTCCCTTCAAGATCATCAAGAGGTTTCAAATAAAAGGGAAGTTAGCTCCAAGATATGTTGGTCCATTTCAAATCACAAAAAGAGTGGGAGAAGTAGCATATGAAGTGCACTTAACACCAGGCCTAGCCAGAATACATAATGTATTCCATGTGTCACAACTCAGAAAGTGCCAGCGACAACCTACAAATAAAATACCAGTGGAAGAAATTGAATTACAAGATGATTTGACATACCTAAAAGAACCTCTGCAAATACTTGAGACAACAGAAAGACAGCTCAGGAATAGAAACATCAGATTTTGCAGAGTCTAATAGAAGAATCACACTACAACAGAGTCCACTTGGGAAAAGGAGTCAAATTTGCGGCAAGATTTTCCCAACTCGCTCCTTGGACCAAGTTAATTTGGGGTCGAGATTCTTTTAGGGGGGTGGTTAGGTTGAAACAACTTCAAAATTTCAAAAATTTTGAATTCTTTTGAGTTTTGTATGAATTCCAATTCTTACCCAATTGGCAATCTCTTGAAAATGTGCCTTCCTCTTTTGGTCTTCTGCCTCCCTCCCTCTACTGGTGCCAGTGACGAAGACATCTCCCCACCACCTTACTATGCCGTCGCTCCATGTGCCCTCACGTCATTGCCTCCGATTGCAGCCACACCACTCCCTTGCATTCACACTGCCCTTTCCCATGTTGACGCCAAGGTCCCACCAGTCGGTCACCCAGCCCCTACCCTCCTCGCTTCGCGCACCGTTGGCTCGCACCCTCTCTCCTACCGTGGTGCAATGCCTCTCTTGCTTATCGCATGCGTTCGCGCTGTACCGCTGCCATCACTCCCTCACCAACTCTTGTAGAGAGTCAGTGCCACCTCCCCCAGCTCACCCTCGCATCACAGGCCTCCTACCGCCTCTCTTCTCCACACACAGGAGATGCGTCGAACCGCCTTGCTGTTCCCACCGCCTCATCTCGCCTTTAAAGTCCAACTGCTGTCGTAGAGAGCTTCATACCACTCCCAGACACCCCAGCAGAACCACCCAATTGAACTCTCGCTCACCGCAGCACCGCCGATGACATCCCCTGAGCCCGGTGAGCCCTAGGCCCAATCTTCTTCATCACTTGATCAAAATTCATTTGCAGTCACTCACATGACCTTCTTTATCTCCTGATCATGTTGGTGGGCTCGCTCGACCGTGACCATTTCTTGAGAGCTTGGGCGGCGGAAGCTACTGCCCACCGAAAAGCCTCTCCCGTGGATAGCTTAGTCAAGTATTCCTCGACCGAAACTAGTACCACTACCGAGAAGCCTATGCCCCGTAGATGGTCAAACCACTTCCTATTTCGAAGGAGGACCACCGGAAAAGCCTTGAGTCGCTGTAGGAGCCGCCACCTTCTCTCCTGCCGCCAGCCACCACCATCCATCCTCACACCTTCCAGAACCCCAAAATGGAACCACCATCTCAAGCCGAAGCTATCTATATTAGTGAAGTTCAACAGAGATCGTTGCTGGCACCGAATCGCGGCGGGGAATACTCTTTTGTGTTTCGCCGCTGAGAGGAAGCTGGAGGTTGAAGATGACCCCGGGCGTGATGTGGTTGCATCGTGACCATTCGTGCACCGTGGCTGTCTCAATCAGACTGTTCGCGTGTGCCGAATCGTGGCCGTCCGCGCGTCGCCCATCAGGCACGTGCGTGCACCCTGGGCCATTTGGCCGTGCGGCGTGGGCCAAGACCAGTCAACCTGTTTGGCTGAGTGGGTTGAAACCGCAATTGGGTTGCACTGTTCCTATGGGCCGGCCCAACATTGTTCATTACTGTTCAAAATCACTGTTCACACGAACCCCAAAATCCTAAAAATACCCCGTTTTGATCGTTTCGACGCCGCAAATACATTTTTGACCTCCATTTCACCAGATTGAGCTTCAAATAAATCCAAACCCCTCCATTTGAATTTTATTGTATTTTATTTCTTTTTATTTCTTTTTATTTTAATTTATTTTCCTAACTTGATTAGAGTCATGCATGGTCCTATGTTATTTTATGTGTTTGCACTAGCTTCTGAACTTTTCGAGCTGACTGTGCAAGGACCCAAACCAGGTAACGAAGTATTCGAGATAGTAGAGTTTGCAGAGCAGCAAGGCAAGTTATAGGTTCTTGATCATATTGAATTCCATGAAATTTAAATTATTTAATTATTGTATTTGCATTAATGTTATTTGTGAGATGCTATTTAATTAAAATAAATGTTAGAATGACTTGTTAATTCCATGAAATTTAAATTATTTAATTACTGTATTTGCATTAATGTTATTTGTGAGATGCTATTTAATTAAAATAAATGTTTAGAAGACTTGTTAATTAGTTATGTCCTACCACTGAAAAATAACCTGTTAAATTTGAGGTCATATTCACCTCGACAACCTTAGTAATATTTAATTACTGTATAAATAATTGTAGACTAGCTCATTCAAAATTTTGTATTACTAAGTGACTTGGCTTTTGGCCGGTAGAATTGTTAAAATGGTTCTAAGGTAAGGAGGAATCATGGAAAGCTACAAGATGGTTAGAGTCCACGACCTTACCCTATGGTGGAGGTTTGAGCAGATGGGTGGTAGTGCTGTCGAGCACATGTGTTTGGGGATGTAGTTGGTAGCCTCAAGTGAAAAGTAAGAACAAGCACCTTATGCTGAGTAAAGGACACAGTGATCACTCAACCACAGGTATTGACTTATCAACCTTTGTTTAGTAGCTACTCAACTCGATTGAATCTCTACAGGAGGCAGGAGTGTGGATGATGGGGGTTGATATGCGGAATGGTAAAACTATACCTAACAATAGTAGGGGCCAATTAGGACGGGCAGTAGTGTTAGGTCTAGCTAGTTAAACTGGGTCCAAGTGGATCTACTAGGTAGAGCATACATAAAGAGCTGTGTAGTAAAAAATCTTGTTTTCTCAACTCAGTCGCACGTTAGCTGAAGCATGCCTATCGCATGACATTGAGAGTGTAGGATCGTATGGTACAATCAGAGGTGTGAATGATTGTCTTCACTTTTACCACCTGAAATCAAAACACAAAATAGAGAAACAAAAGAAAAACAATCTAAATCACCGGATGAAGATAACGACAATAGACTGCTTGCTCGTACGTGCTCGAAGAGCCACTGTCATCTGACTACTCGTCTCAACCACCTGTTATGACTGCTCTTCATGAACGCTCGCTTCGACCACTCCCTTACGATCGCTTGCTTCTAATCGCTCACTCTGACTGCTCGCTCCCAATTGCTCGGATCGATCACCCCCTTGTTCGATCACTTAGCATGACATAGACACACGTAGTCGTAACCTCCTTCCGCCTGAAGTCCCTAGCCGTTCGACCACTATCCGAATGTGTACAAGCCGAAGACAACTCAGAGCACGAAAAATAGAGGAAAAGGAATGATGCTCCAGAAATCGCCAAAGAACTTTTTTTGGAAAGAATCTGATCTATTATTTCTTCATCAAGTTCTTGGATACAAAGCGCCCTCATGGCACACCTAAAAACCTTCTCCACAAAAGCCCTAAAACTTCTACTAACCTACAACATCCCCTACTTTTATAGGCCAGTGCACAAAGCGTGTTCAACTCGAACACCTCAAACCGTGTCCCATATCCACCTGGACATGCAATCCTATATCTTTCGCAAATCAAGGGTCCTAAAACCCTTCCTAACACGGGTTTTAACCACCTCGTACAAGTCATGGACTCCATCCACAACTTCCCATGACGAAGCCTCCAGGATATCCCCTCTTGTATCTCCATCGTGCACCATCACCGCGTGCTCTCGCATAAGCTCGATCACCTCGCGTGACATCCTGACTGTCTGGATCTCAGATTACTCCCTCCTAGTCCTGATCCTCCTCGTCATCGACCGTAACCATCTCCACGCCTCCACGTAGCATCCATCTTTGACTTCCACGTGCTCCAGCATGAGCTCGACCTGCTCACGTGACATCCCGACTGCCTGGACCTCAAATTACCCCCTCCTAGTCCTAGTTCTCGTCACCAAGCCTGGCCGCTTCCATGCCTACCTGCGCATGCAAAGACCAAAGAAACTATCTCCTAGTACAAGTTATCCCCAACTTGACCATAATCAACACACATTAGCAAAACACGCCCTTGTCTATCCCCAGACAAGAACCAAACCTTCTACGACCATCCTCCAGATCATTTACAACTATCGCTAACTGGAACAACCCACGGATCACTCAACACGATCGCTAACTCAGAGTACTCGTGACCCACAAGTACTCGGAAACCACATGCACCGCTACTGACCGATTATCAAGTACCGACCATTGAGTATCGATTAGAAATCATAGCCGCAACACGTACTTGAAGCCTACGAGTATAGACAACACTCCGACACCCAACCGCTTACCACGATCATGAAACCACTTTTATCGAGTACCAAGTCCTTCGACTATGAGTATATTAATTCTCGAGTACCAACCTGGTACTACAGTAACAACCATACTTCATCGACCACCACACACTGACCAATCAACCACTGGCCCAACACGAGTACTTGACGCACTAGAAGATCCCAAGAGTGAAGCACTCGTACCGGCCATAAAGTCTACGAGTACCGACCGTGAAGCCTACGGCAACCGATCACTCAGCCTCTGACTACTGAAGACAGAACAGCAGACTATAAAGTCTATGAGTATCGACAAGACTACCAAATCTACAACCATGAAATTAGTTCGCAAAACCAACGACCGCAAAGCCCTCAACTATCGACTAGTAAAACCTTCGACTATCAAGTATGACCAATAAAGTCTATGACTATCGAGTACTGTAGCTACAAGCCTACAACCATGAAAAAGTACTGAAGCTATGGCCATGGAAAAAGTATTGTAGCTATGATTAACTGCCATGGTCGTAAGATCGATGTCGTACTACCGTGGTCGAAGCCAGACATGATCGAAGGCTGTTATGGTCATAAACCAGATGTGGTCAAAAGCTTCTGTGGTCGTAAGCCAGACGTGGTCAAAAGCTGCAGTGGTCGTAAACCAGACAAGGTCGAAAGTTGCCATGGTCGTAAGGCAGGCGTGGTTGAAATCTACCGTGGTCTAAGCCAGACATGGTCAAAATCTGTCGTGGTCGAAGCCAACCGTAGTCATAGTCGTGTTCGAAGTGCTGTGGTCAGAGCATGCCGTGGTCAAAGTCTAAAGTCTCAGGTCATTTGGCCATGCCGTGGTCGTAATCTGACATAGTCAAAGTTGTGGTTGAGTATAGTACTCAGGAAAGACAACAGTCAGTTGGAGCCGACTGAGATCACTCGAAGCAGAGCACAAACACTCGTAACTGAGCAAAACCACTCGAAGGTAAAGTCTTCAACTACAAACGATCAAGTCTTTCACAAACGCAAAATCCAAAGCAAACCAAATGTCAATTATTCATCATCTCTTTATTTACCAAATGTCAATTATTCATCATCTCTTTATTTACCAAATGGTTTGTCAATTATTCATCATCTCTTAATTTACGACCATTCACATGGTCTAGCAATGTCCCTCTGGATGGATACATTGACAATACTTTGAAAATTCTCAAATGATTTGTGTTTTGAAGGAGAAACAAAATTCTCAAACATAGCAAGCACTTGGCAGACACTCCAATTCAAAATTTCTCCAAAAATCTCTCTCCCTTACTTCAATTTCTCCCCCTTTGGCAATATAATCATTAAGAAACTTTCAGAAAGAGAATAATTCTAAGAAGGAGCAATTAGAGTAAAGATCAGGAAGCTTTGAAAATTATACAAGTCAATTTGTATTTGTATTTTGACCAAGCCATCAGTGTGAGAAGAGCTTCCTAGATCATATAAAGTCATATATCATATCGCTAGATCGAAAACTAGTCTTTTAGCACAATTAGACAATTTAGATCAATGACAGGCATCTCATCAATGACTAAACCAATTATAAAGAGCACAGTGAGATATCACAACGAAAAGTCAAAGCCTAAAATTGAAGCAAATATTAAATCTAGACGGGGTAGCAGTCTCATAAACAATCTATTACTTCACTCTAGATTCTTAAGCATGTGGCATGCTTGTAGCATACTTCTTTTCATAATGCTATCTTTGTAGCAAACTTCTTTTTTGAATGGTGGCATGCTTGAAGCATACTTCTTTTCATTTGTGTACTTTTTGTGTTTTTTCTTTTGTTTAACCATGGCATGCTTGAAGCATACATCTTTAATCTTCTTTTTCTCAATTCTCACTTGATACCACTTGTAGAATTTTTCTTTTTTATATGTATAAAATGGTAACTTGAGTGAGCATAAAAAGATTGTGATATGAAACATACAAGCCTCATAGCCAATATTTTAAAATAAGATTCATAATCAAGTTAATGCTTTTAGATGAACATCACAAAGTACTATCAATAATCACTCTAGTCAAAGACTTATGCCAAGTCGTGTTTTAATTCAAGTATAGTAGATTAATTAAAACCAGTTATGATCTAAGCTACACAACATATGAGTAATTATGATAAAGCAAGTTCTAAGACTCATTTGATTTTAATGGCTCAACCTTGATGAATTATATGATAGGTATAATAAACAAAGCTCCTAACACCACTTCAAATGACATACTCCTCAAAATGATCCCATCTCACTCAAAAAAAAGAGCAAATAGATACGAAGCAAGAAGCTTTGAGAGAAAACAAGAAAACCAGAAGGAGTTCAGAGACCACTTGTAATGACATTACCTTTCCACATGGTCTAACCTGAAGGTGAAGTCTCATGGAAACTCTCAGAGAAGGCGAAGAACCATCAAGTGTTCCAATCAAGCAAGGATGCAAAAGATTGGAACCAAATCAAGTGCCTGTTCTCCACCCGTTGTTCACTGGTCTTAAATTATAGTAGATGTCGGTCTCATAGTACTATGTTTAGTCAAGTAAGCTTTAGAAATCCAGTACTGTGATACTTGACAAAAAGGATCAACACCAGGCAATGATAGAAATTTAAGTGAAGAGTTAGCCTTTGTCAAATTCCGGTCTGACCGCCGTTGAGGAACCAGTCTGTCCGCTGACCTGTCTGAGCGCCTTTGTGTAGCTGGTCGAAACCAATCTGAGTGCCTCTGTACAGTTGGTCGAAACTCTGATCCGACCACGATGTACCGACCACGGGAAGAAGTTGATCTGAACTCTGGTATGATCACTCTGTTCCAACCATGGAAGAAAGCCGGTCTCACTCTCGACTGGTCTAAACGGGCAGAGACAACCGATCGAGAATCTCCTGGGTACCTGGATCGACTATAGGAACCAACTGACTGACAATTCCATTCGATCACACTAGTCTACCATGAAGAACGACTAGTTGAAACATTGGTCTAATCGTGGAATGTCCGACCACGGAATGCCCGACAACGTAGTAGTTTGAATATTTTGGCAAGACTGATCTGATCACTGACCGGCCACTACGACTTGGTTCAGTTGCTAAAGTTTTTGGGGGCTGCAGAGAACAATTTAGAGGATGCAAAACCACAATAACATGCAGACGATTGGCTGGCGCGTGCAAGGAGATAATATGCGCCTAAATCTATAGAAGACTAATTAGAGGGGGCAAGACGACAGTTGGGAGCTTGCACAATCTCCACTTGGGAGTGTTTTTTTCAACCTGTCTTTCTTCTCCTTCTTAGCTTTCCAAAAATAGAACTGAACCGCATGACCGTCTCTACCACAACGAGTGCATTGATACTTATCTGTTGACTTCACAACACCCACTTTGGTAGAGAATTCCTTTGCAATACCAACAAATTTAAATATAATCTATTTGGTTCAAATTATACTTCAAAATTTTCAGGTTCAAGAAGCTTAACAACCTTAGGAGAATTATTCTTGGCATGCTCAATAAAATTAAATCCTAGACTGTGTTTCTTTGCACTTGTTTTTGATCGATCTAGAATCATGTTCAAATTCTTTTTTATCAAATGAGAACCTTTCTGAGGTGTTCTTTAAATACTCATTCTCTTTAACCAGTGTAGGACAGGTTGTGCATATAACAGAATCATTGGCAAGACCTTTAGAAGCAGTAAGCTGAGCTAATCTTTCCTTTTCAACAAAATGATTGAGTTGTTTAGTCGAGGCTTCTATTTCAGTATTAAGCTTAGGATAATTTGAGCAAGAAAGAGTCTCATGATAGAGTATTTGTTGGATTGACTCCTGGGATAAATTAAGCCAAGCCTGACATCACTAAGTTGAGTCAAGTTTGATGTGTTAATTGTTCTAGTAATCTCTAGCACAGAATGTAAAACTTGGCAAGACTCGCAAGATTCATCATTAGGAATGGAGGCTCTAAATCTATTAATTTCAGAATTTAAGCTCTCAATAATAAAATCATGATTTTTAATTTTCTTTTTATACTTTTTGAGCTCTTCAGCTAATCTAAGCACAACACGAGATAAATTAGTATAAGAAGGTTTTACCTCATCAGCATCACTGTAAAGATCGTCATCGTTGAGCTCCTCACTGTTGGCCATAAAACACATCCCTGTGAAGTCCACCTCCTTTGCCTTCTTGCCTTTACCCTCATCGTCGCTCACAGAATCAATATCACTCAAATTAATCTCCTCAAGTGCTAAAAGTACTTTGTTGACTGCCCTACGATAGTTGCACTTTTTGCTTGGGTCAATCTTGAATTGAGCGTGATGAGTTGGAGCCTTATCATCCTTAACCTCCTTGCTCCTCAGTTTACGGCAATCCATCTTAATGTGGCCTGGCTCACACACTCATAGCATCTGATCGGACCTGGCACACCACCTCATTTCCTCATCCTCATATTGTGAGTGCCTTGTATGCTCGTGAGGAGATCAACACCAAATCCTCTTAAGGGAGCTGCTCGAACTATTCCTCTAAAAAAGAAGACAAGGCAAAAAAGGAAACATAAGACAAAGCACTCGACAAAGCAGCCTGTACGGGGTTAGTCATAAGTGTTAAAGATGAAAATTTATCAATCTTAGATGGCAAAAAACCATCCATGGTTAAAGTGTATAGATCAACAGTTTGATTAATAGTTGTGACAACCATCAACCACTGAGAACCTAAAGATCTCAAAATTTTAGTTGCATTATCTTCATCAGTAGGAATAACATTAACATCGCGCAAATCTCTTAATATTTTCTCAAAATGAACAAAGAGATCATCAATGGATTCACTAGGCTTCATAGCAAAATCAAAATGTTCTTTTTGATAAAGATTTTTATGCACTTTCTTGATTTTAGTGGTTCGTTCATGATAATCACAAAGAGTTTTCCATATTAAGTGGGCAGAATTAATATGAGCTACACGATCAAACTCTTTGTGAGAAATCCCATGAAATAGCAAGTTACGAGCTTGAGCATTTAAATCAACATCTGCTTTGTTTAAATTAGTAATAGTATCAGAAACCTCATATGGTGTAGAAACCTTATTCCAAACATCGCTATCTTGAGCCTCAATGTAAGCTTGTACACGACACTTCCAAAAAGCAAAATTAGTACCAACTAGCATGGGGGGACGGTTCACATACCTCTCTGATGCCATAGCAACCTGCTCTGATACCACCTGTAGGATCATATGGCACAATCTGAGGAGGGGTGAATGATTTTTCCGCTTTTACCACCTGAAATCAAAACACAAAGCAGAGAAACAAAAGAAAAACAATATGAATCACCAGATGAAAATAACGACCACAGACTGCTTACTCGTACATGCTCGAAGAGCCACTATCGTCTGACTGCTCATCTCGATGACTCGTTAAGACTGCTCTTCACAACGCTCGCTTCAACCACTCGCTTACGATCACTCGTTTCTGATCGCTCACTCTAACTGCTCGCTTATGACTGCTCTCTCCCGATTGCTCACATCGATTGCCCGCTTGTTTCGATCACTCAGCACAACAAAGACACACGTAGTCATAACCTTCTTCCGCTTGAAGTCCCCAGTCATTTGACCACCATCCGAACGAGTACAAGCCGAAGACAACTTAGAGCACGAAAAACAGAGGAAAAGGAGCGAAGCTCCAAAAGTTGCCGAAGAACTTTTTTTGGAAAGAATCTGATCTATTATTTCTTCATCAAATTCTTGACTACAAAGTGCCCTCACGGCACACCGAAAAACCTTCTCCACGAAAGCCCTAAAACTTCTTCTGCTAACCTACAACATCCCCTTCTTTTATAGGCTAGCGCACAAAGCGTGTTCAACTCGAACACCTCAAACCGTGTCCCATATCCACCTGGACACGCAATCCTATCTCTTCCACAAATCAAAGGTCTCGAAACCCTTCTTAACACAGGTTTTAACCACCTCGTACAAGTCATGGACTCCATCCACAACTTCCCACGATGAAGCCTCGAGGATATCCCCTCCTGTATCTCCATCGTGCACCATCACTGCGTGCTCTCGCATAAGCCCGATCACCTTGCGTGACATCCTGACCGTCTAGACCTCAGATTACTCCCTCCCAGTCCCGATCCTCCTCGTCACCGACTGTAACCGTCTCCACGCCTCAACATAGCATCCATCTTTGACTTCCATGTGCTCCAGCATGAGCTCGACCTGCTCGTGTGACATCCCGACCACCTGGACCTCAGATTACCCCCTCCTAGTCCTGGTCCTCCTCGTCATCGACCCTGGCCGCCTCCATGCCCACCTGCACATGCAAAGACCAAAGAAACTCTCCCTTAGTGCAAGTTCTCCCCAACTTAACCATAATCAACACACATTGGCAAAACACACCCTTGTCTATCCCCAAACAAGAACTAAACCATCTACAACCATCCTCCATATCTTTTACAACTATCACTAATTAGAACAACCCTTGGACCACTCAACACGACCGCTAACTCAGAGTTCTCGTAACCCACAAGTACTTAGAAAACCACATGCACCACTACTGACCAACTATTGAGTATCGATCAGAAATCACAGCCGCAACATGTACTTGAAGCCTTCGACAACATGTACTTGAAGCCTTCGACTACCGAAGACAGAACAACAGACTGTAAAGTCTATGAGTATTGACAAGATTGCCAAATCTATGACCATGAAAGTAGTCCACAATACCAATGACCGCAAAGCCCTCGACTATCGACCAGTAAAACCTTCGACTATCGAGTACGACCAGTAAAGTATACGACTATCGAGTATTGTAGCTACAACCATGAAAAAGTATTGAAGCTATAACCATGGAAAAAGTATTGTAGCTACGATTAACTACCGTGGTCGTAAGATCGAAGTTGTACTGCTATGGTCGAAGCCAGACGTGATGTTGTCGTGGTCGTAAACCAGACGTGGTCGAAAGCTTCTGTGGTCGTAAGCCAGATGTGGTCGAAAGCTGCAGTGGTCGAAAACCAAACATTGTCGAAAGCTGCCGTGGTCGTAAGGCAGACATGGTTGAAAGCTGCCATGGTTGTAAGCCAGACGTGGTTGAAAATTGTCGTGGTCAAAGCTAGCCGTAGTTATAGTTGTGTTTGAAGTGCTGTGATCGGAGCATGCCGTGGTCGAATTCTAAATTCTGTGGTCGTTTGGCCATGCTGTGGTCGTAATCTGATATAGTCGAAGTCGTGGTTGTAGTATGGTACTCGGGAAAGACCACAGTCAGTTGGAGCCGAGCACAAACATTCGTAACTGAACAAAACCACTCGAAGGCAAAGTCTTCGACTGCAAACGACCAAGTCTTTCACAAACGCAAAATCCAAAGCAAACCAAATGTCACTTATTCATCATGTCTTTATTTACCAAATGTCAATTATTCATCATCTCTTTATTTACCAAATGGTTTATCAATTATTCATCATCTCTTAATTTATGACCATCCACATGGTCTAACAAAGAGTCTGAAAAATCTTGTGAAATCTTTGTGGAAAGCTAAGCAACTCTGCAGAGTGAAATAAATGGTATTCGAATACGCCAAGCTTCCAGTAAATGAAACTGTGTTTAATGGGTGATTCCAATAGCGAGGATAAGTAGATTTCATTATGTTTTAATTTGAGTAAGCTCAGCAAATAACTGTTGAAAGAAAACCCCTTTAATCTTAAGGAGATTTGTTCTTGTTTTCCTATTTGCAAATAAAATTGCATTCACTCAAGTTAATAGAACCAGTATATTCCCTTCCTTTGAATATCCTTGCAAGCAGTTAAGTTAGCATTTACCCTTGTGACTTGCTGAGTACGGTTGTACTCATTACTTGCTAAACAATAAATAGAATATCAATGAAACTGTGACGATCAAGCTGCTGACGAAGCTTAAGAAGAACTAAGATGACTGGTTTTTGGTCTTAGCCGCGCTTAAGTTTGTCTGGGAGTTTCTTTTGTATTGTAAGATAACTTTGGGCTTGCACGCCTGCTGCGTCAAAAGTTTGTTGTTAAATCATATTTCTATAATAAAGTTTGGCTCTTTTGTTGTAAGTATGTATTGCTGTAGTGCACACTTGTGTACTGTACCTCACAACTGAACAGTTTTGAGCAGTTACGGGTATTAATAGCGCCTCCAAAAATGGAGACGTTCCGGAAAACCAACAGAAACGATTGCTGCAACATATTTCCCTCTTCTCATCCTACGCTGTAAACTCTGTTGCGCTCAGCAACGTTGTTCTTGAAGTCTTCTTTTTTTTAAAGCAACACTCTGCTTCCAAAAGAACCATCTGGCAACCTTGCGATTGGTAAGGTCAGAAAAATCTCTGTTCTCCATCATAAACTACCATTTCTTCTAAATTAGACACCATTTCTTCTAGAACCATTGGTTTCTCCACGAAGAACTTTGCAATTAGGACTTCAAAGCAGTTGAGTACTCCAACTGAAACTGAGGAATCTTCCTTATGATTTTCTAAGCAAATAAACGGACGCTGTTTAACGCATAGAGATCCCAATAGTCGGTTCGTCGCAGGCATGGTCATCACGCAGAATTCATCTGCGATCTGTGCCTCATGACGAGCTGTGGTATATTACAAGAAAAGTGACAGGTTTAATATTTGTCCAACCCCACCGTGCTAATAGACTGAGGAGGCCAAATTTAAGAAAAATTAATAGGATTAGACCATACATACTCCTATTAAATAATATACTACAACTAGTCAAATATCATCTACAATAGAGAGGAGAAAATATTGCAATAAGTAATCTCTTGATTTCATAAACAAACAAACATTCTGACATGAGACTTTAAAAAAAGACAAATATTGCGAGATGGAGGAAGTTCTTTTATCTGAACACTTTTACTTTATTTAACTAGTATAGCAACGGCACCATTGTGGCATTTCCTGTTTATTTAAAAATAATTTCCAATTATAAACATGACCTTGTAGGCATATAGAGATAGGGATAGGAAAATATTAACTCCCGATAACTAGCAATAGGAATGGAAAAGCATCTCGGCCATCTCATCCGTTGGTTTCCGTCCGAAATTGTGTATGTGACAATTACTCCGTCTGTTGATTTTTATAAGGTGTAATTCGACTTGGTGTGATCTCCCATATTAGATGTTGACTACAAATTCTTTTACAATATATTATGCATAACTACAAAATAATGATCATAAGACACTGTTCTCAAATTCGAATCTAGGGGTGCCACTTTTGTAAACGGATTTATAATGGTTTCAAAGGTTTATTAGGAGTTTCTATCGATCTGGTCTCTAGTAGATTAATACAAGCTCACCAAAATAGCAAAAGAGTTTACTAGTTGCTCGGTGCAGTATATTACAAGAAAAAAAGGCATGTTTAATATTTGTCAATGACTTTCATGCTCATAGACCCGAGGAGGCCAAATTAATGGCATTACACTATATATTCATATTAAATAATATACTACAATTACTTCCTCCGATGATTTTTATAAGATGTTATTGGACTTAGTGCAGTCCCCAAATTAAACTTTGACCATAAATTTTTTTTACAATGTATTGTGCATAACTATGAAATAATTATTGTAAGAAAGTATTTTCAAATACAAATATAACGGTACCACTTTTGTATCACACAACATATATATTGTTAGACTACTTGTTGATAAATTTTTGCACAAAGTTTGAATCTTGAAATATGTACGCACCTTCTAGAAATCAACGGAGGGAGTACCAGATATTGCTAGCATTTCAATAATTTGACTAAATTTTTTATTGCAATTGCCACTTAAAACATTGTTGGAGGACTCTATAAAACAGAGTTGAAATTCAGAGTTTAAGAATTTTATTTGTGTTGTAAATGGACTCCATTGTTGGACATCACTTTCATCGGGCCGGTTCGTCAGCCAGCTCTGGATCTCCGCCATCAACATAGTGTGGACCGAGTCCTTACAGTTCTGAAACAAAACGCACAGTTCATCCAGCACCACCGCGCCACGGAGCAGTAACTTCACCAGCATCTCTGAACCTTGTGCCCTTGGTAGTGCACGACCTTGATCTCCCTAACTAGAGGTGGGTATTAGGCTGTGCTTCAGACCACTTCTTGCCAGCCCATCTCGCCTTCGGCCAGGCCCAACACGGCACAAAGCCCATGGTGGTAGTGTTCGTGCCGTGAGGCGGCGGTGATGATAGTGGCTGTGGCTGCCATCTTCCGTTCTCACATACATGTCTCGTTAAAAGCTAGTTAAAATTGAATTAGTTGGATAAAAATATGGGCACGCAATAACGTAAATATTTCGAAGAAAAGTGAAATTTCTTTGATATTTTAAAAATATAATGTTATTGCCTCGTTAAAAACCTTACGTCCTAGAGTGGAATTTCCTGAGTAAGGAAAAAAGTATAGTAACAATATATATACATATTAACTATAACAACATGTGTACATAGTATCTACTCATCAATGTCTAGGTCATTCATGCGTTCGAGGTCAGTGTATGCTTGTATGATTTCAGGATTCTCCAGTTGATATTGTTGTCGCTTTTTGGCTAATTCCTAGTCTTTGGCGTGTGTGATTACCTCCACCATTCTAGGAGTGAGAGATGATATCCTTTTTTTATTATTCTCCCTACCATGCTGAACATCGCTTCTAAAAAGACGGTGGACATCAATACCAGGAGAACATCTCGTGCAAAATGTGATAGCATAGGAAATATCTGCTTGTTGTTCTTTCACTACTCGAGCAAGTCTATCTTGCCTCCACTAGTACGATCATGATCAATATTTGCAAAATCATACTCAAGTAGTGATTCAGCTCTAAGACAGAATTTCACTTAGGGAGTGCATATGGATGTTGAAGAAATGGACAGTATAAGGGGATGTTGAAGAAATAAGGAGTGTAGAGGGATGTTAAATAAATGAGAGATTGATTAGCTTGTGAAAAAAATGAGAAGTTTGAATGTTGTAGGAGGAAATGATAAGTCTGAGCATTTGAATTTATATGCATCAGGAAGGAGCCATTGCTCTCGAGTCCCAAACGTTGCAGTTTCCGAACATTGATTCTCCCGAACGTTTATTCTGAAGTCTAAATGTTGTGTCGACTGTCGTCTCTCTCAATCCACTCTCAGCTTAGGGAATCAAACGCTCAGTTCTCTGCTCTCCTACTAGTCTACTACTACTTCTACTAGAGCCAAAGGAGTGAGGGACTGCCGACCTACTACTTCCCCCACCTCCCTTGCCCTACTACTACCCCACCTCCCGGCCACCTCCCTCCACCTCGGGTTGTCGGGCGCCTCCCTCCTCCTGACTTCCCCCACCTCCCACAGCCACGTCTTCCTCCCCCAGCCCCCTCCTCCTCCCCCATCGCCTCCCTCCTCCCCACCTCTCCAACCGCCTCATCCTCCTCCGGCCCCTTCCCTCCTCCCCCATGCCCCGGTTGCCTCCCTCCTTCCTCACATCCCCCGCCCGCCTTCTCCTCCACCTACCTCCCTCGGCCCCTCCCTCTTCCCCCTGTCTCTCAGTCACCTCCCTTCTCCCTTGAACCGCCTCGGTGACCCCTCCTCCCAACCTCCCGGCGAACCCTCGCCTCCCTCCTCCCCTAACCCTCTCGGCGACCCCTCACCTCCCTCCTCCCCCGACCCCATCGTCAGCCTTAGCACGCCACCGCCCTTCAGCTTCTTTGCCGTCGGCTACTTCAGCTTTCAGGGCTTTCATGATGTCGCCATTGGGGGTGACTGGCATCGGCTTCGACCGCACGGGTGTCTGTTTCGGCAGCGTCAGGGTAGGGATGCTGGGGCCGGTGAGGCGCCTGGGCTTTCCTGGCCTGGGCTTATGCGGCATGCAAACTATGGCGGCTGGCAGCGCCACCGCTGTGGCGAGGAGGAGGAGGAGGCAGGCAAGAAGCGGTGGCCTCACGACGACACCGCTGACCAAGCCGATGGGCCATGGCCACCGGCAACAAGGACACCACTAGCACCATGCTCGACACTGTCCGTACCGACGTCGAGACCTGCGAGGCTGTGACCAGGGCTTCGAGGAGCATGAGGAGCTCACGCTGCTCGTGTCCAAGCATGACGGCATGACGCCGAGCTTCTAATATGCTCCTTCCTCTCCAGTCTTCTACTCCATCTCTACTCTATGATGGCTTATGGGGTAGGAATCTATGGGATGATGGGATAGCAACAGGAGGACAGCGGGAGGCCAAGGCTGAGGCGGCCGTAGGCACTAGCGTGCCGACCGTGCCCCCGTGCCGACCATGCTCCCGTGTTGGCCATGCTCGCTGGGCCGGACCGGCCCGAACACAGCACAATGCCCTGCCGTGTCATGCCGCCATCGGACCTGCTTTTCAGACCTAACCCAACCTGCCACATGGTGTGTCCATGCCATGGTTGGGCCGTGCCGGGCCTCAGGCTGGCACGGATAAGTCCAGCCCAACTCCCAGTTCTATTCTAACTAGATCTTGTAGACAACAAATGGAGACATTGGGGATGTGAAGAACCGCATACTTGTCGCAGTCGAGCTCATCACCGCATGCACCCGCTGCTATAACTCTCGTCTCCTGCATCCGGCAGCATGAACAACGACAAAATCTGCAGGTTCGGAGTCTCCTGAAGGATTCTCTTCACTGCGTCAATAGTTGAGTTGCTCGCTAGGGCTCCCTTCAGCTCAAGTTTCCTGAGGCACAACAGTGGGGGAAAGCTGTTGATGCCAGAGCCCAGACAGGACGATCCGAGCCCAAGGTGCCTCGCGTCAGCAAACAGCTCAAGAAACCGTCTGAATCTGGTGAAGTCGGTCTTGCTGGAGATCGTCTGACCACAGAGATCAGTGTTGCAGGACGGACTACTCGGCGGCGTGCCGTGCAGGTACAGGAGGGACTCGTCAGGAACTGCCCCCTGTACTCGAACGCTTGTAGCTCAGTGGCGTCGATAGCCACGCGCTGCACGCTGTGGCAGCACCGGAGGGCGAGCCTCCGGAGGTTCTTGTCTAGGACGTTGATCATCCGTAGGCTGCGGCACGTCAGGTCGGCTAGGCACGGACAGCTGGAGACCAGCCGCTGGATGTGCCTTCCGGATCCAATGTTCCAACTCAGCGTCAGCGTCTCGACGGACGGCAGGTGGATGGCGTCCGGTAGGTCTAGGAAGCATGATCCGATGTACAACTTTCGCACAAGGGCGTAGGAGTAGAGCCTTCTTAGGGCGTTGTATGAACAGAAGTGGTCATTATGGTCCAGGTAAGCGTCGTAGTCGTCGCCGCTCAAAATTTCTGCCAGGAATGTTGGTACGCCTTCGGAGTTGTTGCCAGTCGTTTCATCGCTGGACTCGCTGCCGGCGTGCCCTTCGTCGTCGGAGTCGTCGGCGCTGCCGTGGCCTTTCACGTTGTTACGCGGGTACCGATTGACTCAATCGCGTTGGCAGAAGCTCTGGCCTTTCTGGCGCGCGCCCACGAGGATCTCCACAGCGCCGCGCTGCATCGCGTAGGAGAGCCACTCGTCCACTATCTCGGTGTTCCATTGTTGTCTGTATTAGAAATTGGTCCATATGAGTAAGGTTTATTTTCTTAATTTTAAAATATACATGATTTAATACATATTGCTAAGACAAGGTGAGAAAACTAATTTATAAGGTGGAGTTTTCATCACTCTTTGAATATGGATAGAGATAGCATGAGTAGGGGTTTAGCTAATCACGTACGTGCGTGCGTGCATATTCACGCTTTTTCGTGTGAAAATTGTGTGACTTGTGGCACGCTACTTGGCAGACCAAATCCATCATTACTTTTGCTGCACCCTGCACCACTCTCTCTCTCTCTCTCTGTTTGAATGAGATTCAAACGTTTGTATTTGAGGTTTAATTGGGTTTTTGAAGAAAGACAGTTACCAGTGGATAAATCACTGGTTAAATGTTATCTGTTACTAATGAATAATTGAGCAGTTACCAGTGAATTATTTCAGTTCAATGGGGCAGTTACTAGAGAGTAATTTGCACATCTATATATACATAGAAACGTCCAAAGTATATAGCAGAGAATCTCTCATTGCCTTCATCTCTCACTTCTGCCAACTTGTACTGTTGTATTGCGTCGTCTGAACCTCGTTGACTCTTCTTCCCAGCGTACACTATCAAGAAGAAGAGCGGTATCTCTGAGCCGTTGCTACTGTGAAGACCTGCATGAGGGTGGCAATAAGGTTTCTGGACAGTGCACATCTGCTCGACCGTGCGCTGCTCTACTTCATCTATGTCCTACACTGCATTAAGCTTGCACTACTTCCGGTTCTTCATTAAGCCCAACAGTAAGTCGTTCGCATGTTCGATTGACTTTGATATTATTATATTTTCTTTGCATATTTTCTGAAGTACAATGAGTAGCCTGCTGATAGTTTTGTGTTTGGCATCATTAGTTGTTTACTATATGTTCTGATATTTCCTTGTTTTCTTCTTACCAGGCAGTATGGGCTTCCTCCATCCTAATGGGAAACGGGTCACATGCTTTTGTTCTTGGTGTTGGCACGATGGATCTGACGCTTATTTCAGGGAAGATTGTCCACTTAAAAAATGTGCAGCATACTCCTACAATAAACAAGAACCTCGCTAGTGCTTCTCTCCTATGCAGGGATGGTTATAAGCTAGTTTTTGAGTCAAATAAAATTGTAATATCTAAGTTTGAAAAAATTTGTTGGTAAAGGCTGTGAGAGTGGAGGCTTGTTCTGCCTAAATATTTTAAAGTCTTGTTATAATATGAATATTGCAACTGGTTTAAATAAATGTGAGACAAATATTTGACATTCTCGTTTGTGTCATATTGATTTTGATAGTATTGCCAGAATGTCCAGATTAGATTTCATTCCAAAATATGAAATTGTCAAAAGGATTAAAGTGCCAGTCATGTGTGCAAGCAAAGTAACTTCGAAAACTCTTTAAGGGATTATAGGATGAAAAAAACTTGGCACCATTAGATCTTATTCCTTCAGATTTGTGTGAAATGAATGGATTATTGACAAAAGAAGACAAAAGAATTTTCTAATTTTTATTGATGATGCAATATGCTACTGCTATGTGTATTTGCTAAAAACTAAGAATGAAACTTTAAACTACTTTAAGAGTTACAAGGCCGAGGTTGAGAACGACCTAGAGAAGAAAATAAAAAAATTGAGGTCTGATTGTGGATGAGAGTATGTCTCTCATGAATTTTCTCAATTCTACTCTGAGCATGAAATAGTCCATGAATTTATACCACCATATTTACCCCAATCAAATGGGGTAGATGAGAGGAAAAACCGGATACTAACAGACTTGGTTAATGTCATGTTAGAGAATGTTGATATGCTTAAGGCATGGTGGGAGAAGCTATATTGATAGCAACTTTTATCCTAAACAGAGTAATCACTAAAAAGAGTGAGATTACTTCGTATGAGGGATGGAAGGGGAGAAAACATAATGTTGATTTTCTGCGAACATGGGGGTGTTTGGCAAAAGTCAATATACCATTGCAGAAAAAGAGAAAACTTGGACCAAAAATAGTCGATAGTATTTTTCTAGGATATGCTAAAAGTAGCACGGCCTATAGATTTTTAGTAGCTAAATCAGAAACTCCTGAGATTATTGCTAATACAATAATGGAGTCTAGAGATGCTCATTTTTTAGAATATCTTTCCACCATTTCTGAATCAATATGTAATATCCCTAAGGAGAATAACAGTCTAGTCGCAGAAGCTCCTCGCAGGAGCAAGAGACAAAGGATTGAGAAAACCTTTGGTAATGAATTTATTGTATACATTGTGGATGATACACCAAAGATTCTTTCGGAGGCTTATGCATCTTCTAATGCTGAGTATTGGAAAGAGTCAGTCTATAGCGAGATGGACTCTATCATGACTAATGAGACCTAGGAGATCACTAATCATCCTATTGGGTGCAAACCTGTAGGATGTAAGCGGGTCTTTAAAAAGAAACTAAGGCTTGATGCACTACTACAGAAAGGCTAATAGTAGACGGCAAATCACAGATGGTTTTGTGAAACCGTCTGTAATGTAAACTATTACAGACGGTTTTAATTTGAAGCATGTCTGTGGTATTTGTGGCGGGAAAGGAGTATCACAGACGGTTCTTACCCGAACCGCCTCGTGATATCGAATATCACAGACGGTTTTTATTAAAACCGCCTGCGTGATAATCTGGGATTATCACGACGGTTTTTATAAAAACCGTCTCGTGTTGTGTCGACTATCACAGCCGGTTGTTGTTAAGAACCGTCAGGAATGTTCCTGACGGTTTTTCACAAGAACCGCCGTGATGTCCCTTTGTCTGTCATATTCTAGATCGAGGTTTATATATAAGTACACATTGCTTCTAATAACTTAACTACGTAACTACCGAGACAAGAGATCACAAATTAAAGGCAAATTATTAATTTCAATTAGAGGCAAATTTATTACAAAAGTCGCATTGTAAAGAGTTTCCTGATTGTATTCTTTTGGGCTTCGTAAGCTTCTTCTTCAACTTGGGGACTTGGAGGATCACCGCTAAATTCTCGAACGCGTTAAGATTGCCCTTGTCCTCAGACTTCTCTGCAGCTGGGCAAATGATCAGCAACATCCATAATGTCGTAGAGGATAGCATGAAAAGATTCCTCGAATCTGCCGCCGCTTGATCGGCAAGGCTATCCATCGTCTCGCAATGCGTGTAGAGCTTCTTCCGCATTGCGCACATTGTGGAGAAGAACCAGGGTGAGGGCTGTTTCCCTTTCTTGAGCGGCAGCGAGACACCTCCATCGACGGCGGAGGATCAGGTCAAGCTGACGGATGCAAGAAAGTCGGGGAAGGAGAGCAGTATGGAAAGCGAAGAATCTGCTCCAGATGCAAATTGCTGGCCACCTGTGTAAGGTTCCGGCCGAACAATTCATGATGAACAGATGAGAGAAAAGGAGATGATCACAAGAATAGTAGTAGAAGCCATGTTGTATTAATTGTATATTGTATTGTACGTACGTAGAAGCTAGAGACCTGGATTAGGAGCGCATATTTAACCTTTAGCACTAACGGTTCGTATACCCAAACATGAATGATATAGACGCTTCGTATAACGATCGAGAGACGTTAATTAGACGATCAAACACGGCGTTACTGGCATCGACACACGCGCGAAGTGTTCTGGTATGAAGCTTATCACAGACGGTTTTTATAAAAACCGTCATTGATATTTATAATGCACGGTTTTAATAAAACCGTCTGTCATAATGAATTATCACGCGGTTTTAGTTAAAACCGCTCGTGATAATGACTAAGGCATTTATTGCGCCGCCGCATCGCATCGTCTTCATTTCGATCCAGATCTAGCCACGGCCGCGCACTTTTCACTCGGGAGGAAGCTAGCGATTTTGCACGATTAATTTGGTGGGAAGAGGCAGAGATTGAGCTTTGAATTAAGATTCGACTTTCCTGGTTGTCAGAGATATGGTTAGTAATGAAATTTATTTTTTTAATTGCATTACAATTTAGGTGTAAGTAATCCATGAGTGGTTATTGAAGATGGTTAATTTGCAAAATTGTTGGTTATATAATAGCTATTGTGTTTGTAATATGAATTGAGCTAGGAAATTAAGTCTCAATATAATAAATGTGGCTGGTATATATGTAGTTATAATTAGTTATTCTAGATTTTAATACTAAGTTGTTATACATGTACGTAACGTAGGACCAAGTGGATGTATGCCGCGAGCCGTGTGAGTGAAGAGTACATTAATGGCGTTTCTGCTTTTATAAGAGCCGCCGAGGAGGATATGTTGAATAAGGGGGTGGAATATATGTGTTGTCCATGCACTGACTGCGAGAATTTGAAGATGTTTAAGAACCGAGGGCAAATGGAAGCGCACTTGATTCGGAGGGGTTTCAAAAAGGATTATACGTGTTGGACCAGTCATGGCGAAGTGAATGATCATATGCCGCCGGATGACATCGCCGGTGAAGCGAATGATATGCCCCCGGATGACATCGCAGGTGAAGTGAATGACATGCCGCCGGCTGATGTCGATTGTGGCTCGGATTCGGATAGGTTGCACGATGATAATCTGGATCAGATGCTTCGCGATGTAGAAGAGAACTATGATGAGAGAGAGTATGTTAAATTCCGTGGCTTGATGGAGGACTCAGAGAAACCTTTGTACACGGGTTGCAAGTACACGAGGTTGTCGGGCGTGCTTCAACTGTTGAAATTGAAGGCAAGCAACAATTGGTCCGACAAGAGTTTCACGGCGCTGCTAGGTCTTTTAGCGGACATGCTTCCGGAGGGAAATGAGTTGCCTAAAACCACGTATAAAGCCAAGAAGGTTCTTTGTCTGTTGGGAATGGAAGTAGAAAGAATACATGCATGCCCGAACGACTGTATCCTCTACCGTAAAGAGTATGCAAACATGCATGTATGTCCGGTGTGCAACACATCCCGATACAAACGAAACAATCAATCAGATGATGGCGAGGGAACAGAGGCAAAGAAAGGACCTCTGCTAAGGTGGCATGGTATTTTCCTATAATTCCCGCTTGAAAAGGTTTTATGCAAATCCAAAGGAGGCAAATCGCTGCGTTGACACTCTGAGGAGCGCAAGAAGGATGGAATATCGAGAAACATCGATAGGAGTTTTGCAGAGTTCGTGCAGAACCAAGGAATATAAGGTTTGGATCGAGTACGATGGAATGAATCCATTCAAGAGCATGAGCAGCCGACATAGCACATGGCCCGTGACTCTGCATCTATAACCTTCCTCCTTGGTTGTGTATGAAGCTTAAAGTACATTTTGTTGTCGATACTTATCCAAGGCCAAAACAACTGGAATGATATCGATGTGTTCCTAGCACCGTTGGTGGAAGATCTAAAAGTACTGTGGAACGAAGGGTACAGGTATGGGATGCATACAAACGAGAGAACTTCACTCTGCGCTCCTTATTGTTCCGCACCATAAATGATTATCCCGCCCTTGGTAACCTATCGGGCCATAGTATAAAAGGTGCCAAAGCTTGTACTCACTGCTTAGATGGTACCGAGAGTGTGTGGCTGAGACACTCACGCAAAACCGTCTACATGCCACCGCGGTTCCTTCGGAGGGCTCACCCATACCGCAAGATGAAGAAACAATTTGACGGAGAGAAGGAAGACGGTTCAGCTCCAAGGCATTTAAGGGGACGCGAGGTTTATGATATGGTTAAGGATTTAGATGTTGTCCTCGAAAAGGGACGTAAATTGAGGGCTCATGAGAAGAACACCGGAAGAAGAGATCAATATTTTGGGACTTACCTTATTGGGAGTACCTAGATGTTCGCATCGCATCGATGTCATGCACGTAGAAAAGAATGTGTGCGATACTTGATTGGTCTCTTATCGAACATCCGTGATAAAACAAAGGACGGCGCCAACGCACGGCTTGACTTGGCTGATATGGACATCGTGCCCGAGTTAGCACCGACATGCACCGATAATGCACGAATGTACCTTCCCCGCGTGTTACACTCGCCCAAGGCTGAGAAAACAGAATGTGCGGTGCTTGCATGGTGTCAAAGTTCCGTCTCGTTACTCCGCAACGTGAAGAAACTTGTTTCGATGCAAGATTTGAAGTTAAATGGCATGAAGTCTCATGATTGTCATGTCTGATGACACGATGCTCCCTATTGCAATTAGAAATATTTTGCCGATCAAAGTCCGAGAGGCAATCATGAGGCTATGTTATTTCTTTAACACAATTGCTCAAAAGGTCATCGATCCGAAGGACTAGATGCTCTGCAGACGAGGTGGTGATGACTCTATGTCACCTTGAAATGTATTTCCCTCCTTCGTTTTTCGATATCATGGTCCATCTCATTGTTCACGTTGTGTGGGAGATAAAAATGTGCGGGCCCGATTCGCACGTAACATGTACCCATTTGAGAGGTTCATGGAATTCTCAAGTCCTACGCACGGAATCGTTCTCGCCGAGGGCAGCATCGTCGAAGGTTATGCAAGCGAAGAGGTCATTGAGTTTTGTGTCGATTATATGGCTCGATTCAGCCGATAGGTGTCCTCAATCTCGTCATGAGGGGAGGTGAAGGGTCTCGTAACTATCGGAAGGAAAGCAATCACCCAGATATGGACATGTATACTCAAGCCCATTTCACGGTGTTGCAACACATGACCGAAGTGGCGCCTTATGTGGACCAGCACAAGGGTGTACTTCGACAATGAATCCGGAGCGCCGGATGTTTGGATCATGAGGCAACACAACCGCCGGTTCAACCAATGGTTGAAGGAGCAAATCGCTAGGAGCTCGCCGAGTGAGACGCCGACATGGTTGGCAAAGGGCCGACATTTTACAGTTGTGACATGGCAAGGATATGACATAAATGGGTACACATTCTATACGCAGATCTCGGGATGTCAAGAGCACTAACTGTAACAGCGGTGTCCGCATAGATGCATTCAGATCGATGGGTCGAGAAACTCGTACTATGGCTTCATAGAAGAGATTTGGGAGCTCGACTATGTGGTTTTCAAGATCCCCTTATTTCACGCCGTTGGGTGCATCTCCACAGATGAAGGTTGACAAGCACGGTGTCACGATCGTGGACCTCCAACGTGTCGGTACAAAGACGAACCATTCGTACTCGTCAATCAAGTTGTTCAAGTTTTCTATGTAACCGACCCGGCAAATAAGAAACGTCATGTAGTTCTTCATGGAAAAAGGAGAATTGTCGGAGTGGAGAATGTAGTGGACGAGGAGGAATACAATCAATTTGACGAGTTACCTCCTTTTGGAAATGGCATAAGGGTCGACGATGAACAACGTGACAAAACTAGTTACGTACGCATTGATCATGATGAAGGGCTAATTTTTAAAGGAAATAAGCAAGTACAATAAGAATGTATATGTGAAAATGTGTGACAATTTTGAGATGTATATGTGAAAATGTGTGATGTAGTCAATTTTGAGATGTATATGTGAAAATGTGTGATGTAGTCAATTTTGAGATGTATATGTGAAAATGTATATGTGTGATGTATTTGAGAATGACAAAAATGTATTGGCATTTATGTATATGTGTGATGTATTTGAGAATGACAAAATGTATCAAGAAATACACCGTGTGAATGCAATGGTTGGTGTTGTATATGAATGCACTTGTTTGGTAGTTGATATGAATGCAGTGTGTAGTTATTGGTGGTGTCTTAATTGCAAAGCCGGCAAGGCTTATCACAGACATTTGTTCTAAATTTAGAACCGCTCGGATAGTAACTATCATGCACGGTTTTAACTCAAAACCGTCAGTGATATATTATCACTGCATTTGTTCTAAGTTTAGAACCGCTCTGTGATAATCTCCTACATATACCCTCTCGCTAGGGTTTTCCGTAGCGCTGCAGCTTATTCGATTAGATCTAAATCCCGAGCCCGCCGCCGCCGCCTCCCCGAGCCCTCGCGCTCCCTCCCAGCCCTCGCCGCCGCCTCCCGGACGAAGACGCCGCCGCAGCCTCCTCCTCCTCCGTCGCCGCCTCCCGAGCCCGCCGCCTCCTCCTCCTCTGCGTCGCCGCCGCCTCCTCCTCCATCGCCTCCCGAGCCCGCCGCCTCCTCCTCCTCGTCGCCGCCGCCGCCTCCTCCTCCTCCTCCTCCGCCGCCGCCTCCTCCTCGTGCGTCCCTAAGGTCACCAAAACCGTAAGGTCATCAAATCCCTCCCCGAGCTTCATGCTTACTGTTAGTGTTTAGGGTTGATGCTTGATACAGTTATGGTTAGTTGCTTAGTACATATTTAGGGTTGATGCTTCATGCTTACTGTTAGTGTTTAGGGTTGATGCTTGATGCTTGGTACATATTACATTGGTACATTGTTTACTGCAGTAGCTTAATTAGTTGCAGTAGCTTAATTAGTTTGCTATTTGGTACATATTACATTGGTACATTGTTTACTGCAGTAGCTTAATTAGTTTGCTATTTGGTACATACTACATTGGTACATTGTTTACTGCAGTTGCTTAGTTTACATTGGTACATATTACATTGCTTGTTGTGTTAGTATATAGTATATAGTATATAGTACATAGTATATAGTTTGAAATCATTTGGGTCCCCCTTCCCTCTACTCCTCTCCTCCCTTCTCCCCCTTCCCTCTACTCCTCTCCTCTCTTCCTATCATTGAGCATCATGTATCACTTTTCTTGCTTCCTCATCTTATCATGTGCAACCCTACAATTTGAGAGCACAAATTAACCAATCAAGGAAGAGTATATGATCAAAGGGCATGAAGCAAGTAACACATTCTAGTGTATCCGGATAAAGAAATCTTGCGATTATTGCAAAAGATACATTGACCATTTGGGTGGAAAGAAATACATTGTGTCGTCAGGCTCATGATAGGCACTTTGTTTAGAGACCTTGTAGTAATAGTATTACAAAATTCAAGGAAATTTTAGTACAGAAGTTCAAAAAAGAAATTCAGATTCTTGGTGAGCGGCGATATAGCGACTTCTTGGTGAGCGACTATCCATCTCTTCTTCACTCCTTCTCTTCATCTCGATCTTCGATCACGCACGCGCGGCGATGATTCGATTAGATGAATCATCGCCATCGCGCACGTGATCCGAGACCGAGAGATGAAGAGAAGGAGTGGGAAGAAGCAGATGGATAGTCGCTCACCGAAGAAGTCGGCTATGTCGGCTGCTCACCGAAGAATCTGGAATGTCTTTTTTTGCACTTTTGTAATAAAATTGACTTGAATTTTGCGGGAAAAAGAAGGACTTGATACATTGGTACATTGGTAAGATAGGCACATCACCTCTCTCTATGTCCATATCACCCCCTCCCTTCTCCCCCTCCCCTCTACTCCTCTCCTGTCTTGCAATTCAATATGATTACTTTCTCATCTTATCTTAATAGACCCACAAAATGAGCAACATGTCACCTGCGCATTCTTCAACATCATCGCCGGAGGCGTCCGCTCCAACATCAAGACGCCAAGGAAGAGGGCTATCAAAGAAGCCTGAGGGCCGACAGATCATCACAGCGGTGAATGCATCTGGGGTCCCTATCCTTCCTCAAAAAGCAGTAAACGCATTCCGAACCATGGTCGGAGTAGTTGCACGAGAACGAATTGAGATCACATACAATTCGTGGAAGAACGCGCTCGACACTCAAAACGTGAGTCGTGGACCGAAATTTTGGCATCGTTCGAGTTCCCAGAAGAACACCTGGACGCTGTGCAAAAACAAACCTACAAAGCGGCGTGCAAAGCATGGAAGAACTTCAAGAGCACGCTTGTCAAGAAATACGTGGAGACGGACGAAACGCCTGTTCAAAAATACCCATTCCTGGAACCACAATGGGAAGAGTTCAAGGCGATGAAAACGACCAAGATTTCAAAAGTACAAGTGTGGCGCACAAGGCCCTCCAGCAAAAATACACACCCTCGCTGCACTTGGCATACTGGGTATGCGGGTAAAATCCCGCAGTGGAGGAAGGAGGATGAGTGGCAGTTGCACAGGACATCGCCCGCCGCTTTCAATATCCCGGATGACCGCGCCAAATTGGATTAGAGCAAGGTCATCTACAACAACATCGAGGGACGACACCACCAAACCCTTCGCACCAGCAAGTGACCGAGCGCCGTAAGATATCGATCGAACACGAGCTTGTAATTACTCCACAACTCGCATTTAATTGAAATGACATGTCGTGCTCTTGCAGGAAGAGCCGAGTTTTCAATCTACCCCGGGATCATTCCAGGAACAAGGGAGAATGATATGCTCTCCGTGGCCACGGAAACAAGGAGCACCCGGCCGCACGAGAGGCCTTGCTTTACGTTCCTTGGAAACATGGTTTCAAGATGACTCGACATGTATCGGCGCAGAAGAGAAACAAAGCCGAGCGTGACGACAGCTACGAGAAGAGATCAAGGAATCTCTTAGAGAGGAGCTATTAGCTCAGATGGCTGATGTAATCAGAGATGAGGTGCGAAAACAGACAGAAAGTCAGCAGGCCACCACCGCCGCTCCTGTGCTAGCTAGCCCGCACAACCAATCGAGTAGCTGCGCGTCCAATCCGACGCAAACCCAGTCCAAATTTCCTGTGGACGACATCCTGGTAATAATTATTACCTCTCGAATGCTTGCTCTATTGGTAGGCCTATTTGAGTAGCTAATTTTGTATCGTTATGTAGGAGCCTACGACGTGCAGGCTCCAAGTGAGATATGGCTCCATTCCCTTGTACGCTGCTTGGGGTCAGGCATATTCGTCTGGTATCGGGGCCATGGTGCACGGTCAAGCTTTAGCGCCAGGCTTCGCAAAAATTAATGTGGATGGTGTGTATGCCAATTTTGAGGTGGTCCCGCCTCAAGCCCCCAACAACGAGATCGTGAATCTAGGACAGGCCATTGGAACATTCATCCAAAGGCCCAAAACCGACATCTCCTCGAGGCTTCTTCACCGGTGGCGGGACGAAGTGCAAGTGCGAACCACAGAACTTGCGCTGGTGCCATCTCCACACGGCAAGGCGAACCACAGCTACCTGCACGGTGCTATCTCCACGGTGCTATTCTCGCGAGCAACTTGCACCGTCTATACCATTACATCGACTAGCATAAAGTCGACCCACAATCGAGGCGGTGGCGGGGCAAATCAAAGACGAAGGATGATGACGATTTCCGCCCATGCCATTGGCCCGCAAATTCGTGCTAGGTCAGCCGATGGTAGTCCAGAAGAGCTCCAAAACTAGGACTTGGTTGCCAAAGATTCTACCTTTGGTATATGGAAGAGTCCAATAAGCCGAGGCGTAACGGCGCTCACTATCACATCAAATTCAAGCCGAACATTTCTTGCACGGCTCGGATCGTGTCTTCGCGGTGACCTTTGACGATATATTTGAACTTTTCACGCTCAACGCCTCGACGCCTCACTGCGCTCGATGCCGACGCTGTAAGTTTGTACAATCACGATCTCTGTTCACGTAATACCGATATATGTCACAATTTGTTGCTTTCCTATGTTATATATAGATTCATGCCGACGAAGCTAGATCATCGAAATCACAAATTGGTTTCGTGGACCCACGCTGGTCGCCATTGATACCATCATCGAGAATGCATCCTTCGCCGAGGACTATATTACAAAAGCACCGCTGCTCACCAAGATAAGGAATTTGTTCTTATGCCATACAATGAGCAATTCCATTGGATTTTAATTGTAATTATACCAAAATGGAACAAGGCTATATACCTTGATTCTCTAAGTAAGAACAAATCCAAGTACACAGCTATCGCCCGAATACTCGATAGGTACGTACATTGTACATTGTACTCTTTCTTTCCTTCCGAATAACTAATCTAACTTTTGAATAACGAAGGTCGCTCGCCACATACGCTCAACAAACACGTGACTCGACAACAGGGCCAAGGCCTTGAAACATGATCGCAAGTTTGGGTATTCGCTAGCTACACATTAATTAATCATATACAACACATAGTAGTAATGCCACTTGATTTAACACATTATATTTTTTGCGGTGCCACCAGAGAGCCGGCAACACGTGTGGATACTACGTGTGCCACCATATGAGACTACTCTCGATTCCACCAAGATCACTAATTCTAAGGTTTGTCAATCTTCCCATATTTATTTCATACATGTCAAGTTTTATATATGCGCGCTGATATTCCTATCGACAGTGCTGCATCTATCTCTACATCTGCATTGACACACCGGATTTTGCAAAAATTCGAGGAGAGCTCATTTGGTTTTGTGGTCAAAAGTCGTAAGATCGGATGGAGAGTTCCACGCCCGAATGATTTTTATTGTAATTCTAAGTGCAAATACATGTAGATCTTTTACAATTGTGTATTTGTTAATGGATATTTTATTTCAACTCAATGAATTGATTTGCGAAATGGATGCTTTATGTTTGTGAAATGAAGTGCGTTGTCAATTGGATGTTTTTTGTCCGTGAAATGAATTGAGATGTGAAATGTATCGAAATGAAATGAGATGTGTGAATTGTATATGTTTTATGTCCGTGATTATCCGCTTGTTTCAGAGGGCATGGCTAGCATTTCCTAAGGCTAGCCAATAAACGAAATATATTTAGGGTTGAAGGAATATCACAGACGGTTTTTAGCTAAAAACGTCAGGATAGCTGATAATCACGCACGGTTTTAACTCAAAACCGCTCTGCGATTATCAGCTATCACGACGGTTTTCAACTCAAAACCGTCGTGATTATCAGCTATCACGACGGTTTTCAACTCAAAAGCGCTCGTGATATTCGATAATCGCGCACGGTTCAAAAACCATCTGTGATGACCGTCGATTATCACTGACCCATAAATACAGACGGTTCACAAAACCGTCTATGATGACGATTTCAAACCGTCTGTGATGATCTTTTCTGTAGTAGTGATGGTACTATTGAGAAGTACAAGGCAAGACTTGTGGCCAATGGTTACACCTAGAGAGAGGAAGAAAATTTCTTTGATACCTATTCTCCTGTCACCAGACTAATCACTATCAGAGTGCTCCTTGCGTTAGCATCTTTCTATGGTCTACATGTTCATCAAATGGACGTGAAGACAACTTTCCTTAATGGAAAGTTGGAGGAAGAAATCTATATGGATGAACTGGAAGGTTTTGTGATTTCTAGACAGGAAGGTCTGCAGATTATTGATATCTTTGTATAGCCTAAAACAAGCACCTAAACAATGGCACGAGAAGTTTGACAAAACTTTGACATCCGCTGGCTTTGTTGTGAATGAACCTGATAAATATGTGTATTATCGTTATGGTGGGGGATAAGGAGTGATCTTATGTCAGTATGTAGATGATATACTTATAGTTGGAACAAACGCTACCATAATTTATGAGGTTAAATCTTTCTTATCTCCGTGTTTTGTTATGAAAGACTAGGAGAGGCAGATGTTGTTCTGAATATTAAATTGATCAAAAGCAAGGATGGAATCACTTTGAATCAATCCCATTATGCTAAGAAAATATCGAGCCGGTTTGGTTTTGAAAACTGTAAAATTTCTCCAACATCTTATGATGTGAGCATTAAGTTTTGAAAGAACCAGGGGTTAGGAAAAGATCAATTAAGATATTCACAAATTATTGGGTCACTTATGTATTTAGCTGGTGCCACAAGACCTGACATTTCATTTGTTATAAGCAAATTAAGTCGGTTTACTTTTAACCTAGGAGATGATTACTAGGTAAAATTTTTGCTTTTTAGCCCAAAATTTGAAAGTTTTTTACATATGGACCCCTGGAGAAAAGATTTGCAAAAATGGACCCCTAGCACGGCGCCAACTCACATGGTGCCCAGGGTACACGACACGGCGCCATATGCTTTGGCGCCGTGCGTGGACACGTAGGATCCACGGTGGCACAGCACGGCGCCAAAGAACATGGCGCCGTGCCATACATATACGGCGCTAACGGTCGTGGCGCCGTTTCCTAGGACTTAAGACCGAGCGCAGCCCCCGGCCCCCCACCACCCCTCAGTGCTCTGTTCGAACAGACCGAGCAGAGAGCAGCCTCCACCGCCGCCCGGCTCTCCCCTCCCCAAATCCATCCCAATCCATCGAATTTTCTTGCGGTTTTGCTTCCAAACCGAGCAAGCAAGGTGAGCTCCCTCTCCTCCTTTGATTTGTCGCAGTAGATATGGATTATTTGAGGTACATTTCGTAGGGCAAAATTGGAAACCCTAGATGAAATTAGTTGGATTTGGGTCGGTTTTAGGTTCGATTCGCAATAGATATGCGTAATGTATTAGTAGTAATGTGTATAGATTCGTTTCTAGGGTTTGATTATTGTACGTAATGACTGAGGTATGTTTGTTTTTTGTGCTATAGATGGATAGGGTTGTGACTTTGCACCATGGTGGTACTGTGAAGAGAAATGACAATAGGGGTGTTGATTTGGAGGGCATGGAAGAGACCACATTGCTATTTAGTTCACGTCCGTCGTATGGTGAGGTCATTTATCGCTTGAAAGAGAGGTTGGGATGGACAGATGAGCATGGTGATGTCGTTATGCAAGGATTGATTGATGTTGGGTCGTCAAAAGGGCCGCGTATAAAGAGATTGGTTTCGATTGGCGGTGACGGTGAATGGGATAACTATGTGGCTATTGTTTTCGACTCAGAGGTCAGAGCACCTGACTTGTTTGTGCAGAGGGTGGTGAGAGATCAATCACCTCCTAGGGCTGCATTGGATCCCAATGACTCACCGTTGGTTGGGTCACCGGATCATGAATAGGTTGAGGTGCAAGTTGTATCCTCGGCTCAAGTATGTGAGGTTCCATTGACTCAGGTAGAAGCTGACTCTGAGGATGTCGATGACCGCTTTGTTGGTGGATTCGACGAGGAGACAGTGTTTGAGGAACCTATGGTTTGTGTAGCATCTAACAGGGTGGATGTACAGCTTGCAGGAGACGAGGCTGCTTATGAGGATGCGAGGGCTGTGGACTCAGATGATGACAGACCAGTCACAGGTTTGACGTCTAGCGAAATTGAGATGTTGAGAAGAATGTTTCCTGGCCGTGATCCACTAGTGTCCGATTATAATGACCTAAGCAACGCACATAGGGCTGTCGCGGATGGAGGGCAAATGCAGAGGGACGTACCTAGGCCTGGGGCTAGTATCATAATTCAGAAGGGTCATGTCTTTGAGGATATGTCGGCATTGAAGATGTGGTTGAAAGAGTACTCGATCGTGCACAACCGCCCATACCGGTTAAGAACTCATACGCCAAACGTCGGTACACCATCAAATGTGAGAGCACAGGGTGTGCATGGAAAGTCTGTGCCAGGAAGGTGAAGGGTACGGAGAGGTTTAAGATTACAACTGTGGATGGACCGCACAGCTGTGGGTCTTCCGAGCCCAGCCAGAAACATCGTCAGTTGACTTCTCGGTTCATCGCAACCCGCCTGTACCCCATGATAAAGCACATGCCGACGATGCGCGTGGCAGCAGTGATAGAGGCCGTTAAACTAAAGTGGCACTACACAATCAAATATGGGAAAGCATGGAGGGCGCAACAACGTGCTTTGAAGTTGATTTATGGTGATTAGGAGGAGGCGTATGAGCGTTTGCCGGCCATGTTGAATGCAATGAAAGCGGCCAATGCAGGAATGCAGTATGAGTACGTGCCTAAGCCGAGGCTTTCAAACATTGTAGGCCTGTTCTGTCAATTGATGGGACGTTCCTGTTGGGCAAGTATGAGGGAACGCTGTTGATTTCTATTGGCTGTGATGCGGACAACTCGCTTGTGCCGTTGGCTTTTGCTTTGGTGGAGGAGGACAAATCTAGCTGGGCTTGGTTTCTACGGCTTGTACGGATCCATGTGGTTGGCCTGGGGAGGGAGGTATGTGTGTTGTCTGACAGGCACGCTGGGATCTTGAGCGCCGTTAAGGAAGTGATACCGTGACATTTACAGACATCATCGTTGGTGCACAAGGCACCTTGCAGAGAACTTGTTCAAAAAAGATGGGGTGAAGGCCAACTTTGCACTTTTTGAGGAGGTATGTCGCCAGAGGGAGGTAAAGTTGTTCGATGAGAAGTTAGAGGAGTTGAAAACGAAAACTAATGCCGAGGGTCGTGATTGGATAAGGGGTTTAATGAGGGATGTGCACAAATGGTCAAGGGCTCATGACCTATTGGGAAGGAGGTATGGGTTCATGACTAGCAACATGGCAGAATGCTTCAATGGGCTGCTTAAGGGGGCACGTGGATTGCCAGTTACCGCAATTGCGGTGTTCACTTTCTACAAGTGTGTTGCATGGTTTGTCAACCGGCACCGGGAAGCCTCAGACATGTTAAAGGCACATGCACGTTGGCCACCTCGTCCTCACGGCTTCATTACCAAAGCGAATATGCAAGCCAATGAACAGGAGTACCACTGTTTTGACCATGTGACGTGCATGTATGAGGTTGTTGAGGGTGGAGGGACAACCGAGAATGGAGAGCTCCGAGAGGCCCGAAAGCATAAGGTCGTGATTACATCCTTCACATGCACATGCGGTCTTCCCGACAAGTTCCATTTTCCATGCTCCCACATGGTGACCGCATGTAGGGCCCGGAATGTTGATGTTGAGACCAAAATCCCGAGACTATTCAGCGTGGATGCGTTGGTGAGGACATGGGCCCCACGGTTTGAGCCATATCGTGATGAAAGCGAGTGGCCACTTTACTCGGGTCCCAGGTACATAGCGGACGCGGGGTTACATTGGCACAAGAGGGGCAGCAGGAAGCGATCAAGGTACAAGATGGACATGGATCGGATACCTGGTTGCACCAAGAGGGGTAGGGCAAATCCCTTCGTTGAGGACCCACAGGAGACACACTGCAGTATGTGTGGTCTAATGGGTCACAATTTACGGACGTGTCAACGTCGTTCCACTCAGGTTAGCGGCGTTAGGTCTAGAGAGCATAATTTTTAGATATTTTGTTATTCTTATCACTAACGTAATTTTGGATGCGTAGGATGGCGAGGTACCGGCTGGTGGACGAGTTCTACGACAGAGAGCACCGCGGCAAGCTCACGATGATTCCCATACTGCGTCCTCCAACCCATGATGATGAGAGTTGTGTGTATGTGTATGTGTATGTGTATGTGTATGTGTATGTGTATGTGTATGTGTATGTGTATGTGTATGTGTATGTGTATGTGTATGTGTATGTGTATGTGTATGTGTATGTGTATGTGTATGTGTATGTGTATGTGTATGTGTATGTGTATGTGTATGTGTATGTGTATGTGTATGTGTATGTGTATGTGTATGTGTATGTGTATGTGTATGTGTATGTGTATGCGTATGTGTGCATATATGTATGTATGATTTGAGATTTATATGTGAATGTATGCATCTAGAATTTATTGAGAGTTATGCGTATGTGTTTTATATGTGAATGTATGTATATGTGTGTATGTGTTTTGTATATGCAGAAAAACAAACAGCTCTTTGTTGTTTTTTCTATATGTTTGCGTAGCACGGCGCCAAACACTCCGGCGCCGAGGTATTGAAAAACGGCGCCAGGAACTTTGGCGCCAGGATTTGGCACCAAAGTTTTGTGCACCGTAGTTCAATATCTCGGCGCCAGAGTGTTTGGCGCCGTGCTACTTACATAGGGCGCCAGGGTGTTTGGCGCCGTGATTACTGCACTTGCATTAAAACTGCAAGCTCCTAGTTGTTTCGTTCCATCCGCAGAAACAATACTAATTGACATTCACCAAATGAATAAGCACAGCCCAAAATAACATACTGAGTGCATACGTCCACATACATACATAGTCCGCATACATAGTTTATAAATTTTCAGAAAATACATATGTCCGCATACATCAAACATTAAATATACATTGCAATAACCTATTGAGTGCATCGAGGCCACTTCCCCTTCCTCTAAGCATCAGGGTACTGCTCAAGGGCTGCCTTGGCACGCCGCGCTCTCTCTAGCTTCTTCTCGCCTTTCTCCCTTGCGCTTGCGCGGCCCTCCTACGCTCCTCCTCACGGTGTTCCCTCGCGCCTCCTCCTGTTTCTTCTCCTTTCCCACCTCTCCTTTCGTTCTTCATCCCACTTCTTATTGGCGTCAAGATATTTTTGTCATCCTCGCCGATCGCAGATGTCGATCCACCGCTCAAAATCACAAAGCGGTGGAGGCTCCGCAAATGTACGATTCGTTAAACCAACAGAATTAATACCAATTCGATGAATCGACAATACAACATACCATCTTGCCGAGGACAACGGCGCACGTGGCGATCGAACGCCAGTTGGCACACATCGGTACCTCGCCATATGTATCCGATCATCCGACCTTTCCACTTTGCAAGGATCGCCGCAATAACACATCAGCACGGGAACACCGGATGGAGATGGCAAACGAGTGAATCCCATGACAACCTAAAATGCGAAATGAATAAGATTTATAATTTTTCTCGTTTCTAACCCTAGGTTAGCTAGTTACCCAAATCAAACCCTAATCCAACTAATTTCAACCTAAAAATGGATCTATTACTAATACATTATGCATATCTATTGCGAATCGAACCTAAAACCGAGCCAAATCCAACAAATTTCATCTAGGGTTTCAACGTTTGCCCTACGAAATGTACCTCAAATAATCCATATCTACTGCAAAAAATCAAACGAGGAGAGGGAGCTCACCTTGCTAGCTCGGTTTGGAAGCAAAATCGCGAAAAAAATTGATGGATTTGGGTGGATTTTGAGGGGGGAGAGAGGGGCGGCGGCGGCTGTTCTCTGTGTCGGTCTGACGAGTGGAGTGAGGGGGCCGGGGGCTGCGCTCGTTCTTAAGTCCCAGGAAACGGCGCCACGACCGTTAGCGTCGTATATGTATGGCACGACGCCATGTTCTTTGGCGCCGTGCTGTGCCACCGTGGATCCTACGTGTCCACGCACGGCGCCAAAGCATATGGCGCCGTGCCGTGTACCCTGGGCGCCATGTGAGTTGGCGCCGTGCTAGGGGTCTATTTTTGCAAATCTTTTCTCCAGGGATCCATATGTAAAAAACTTTCAAATTTTGGGCTAAAAAGCAAAAAATTTACTGATTACTAGGAGGTACTTGAAAGAGTATTGCGCTACTTGAGGGGCACAATATCTTTTGGAATACATTATACTAGATACCCTTCTATATTACAAGGATAAAATGACTCTAATTGGATCTTTGATACGGATGAGATCAAAGATACAAGTGGTTATATATTTACTTTAGCTAGTGCTACAATTTTATGGAGGTCTTGCAAATAGACTATATTGAAGAGGTCAACCATGGAAGCAAAACTTGTAGCACTTGACACAGCCACTATTGAGGCTGAATGACTGAGAGAGTTTCTATTGAACTTGCCATTGGTTGAGAAACTAATACCTGTAATCTTGATGTGCTATGATAATCAAATAGTGTTGGCCAAAGTTACAAGTACAAAGGATAATATGAAGTTCTCTAGACATGTGAAGTGAAAGCTTAAATCTGTCAGAAAACTGAGAAACTCTAGAGTGATTCCAGTGAACTATATTCATAGTGAGAAAAATCTAGCAAACCCTTTTACAAGGGGTTAGCATGAAAAGCAATTTCCGTTGCATCTATGGACATGGAAATGAGGCCCATTTAAGTTACATCACAATGGTAACACATATCTTATTGATCGGAGATCCTGTGATTTAGGCAATGAAAAAAACAAATTGATGTTGTAACAAGAGAGTGTATATTTAGTATACCCATAACAAAGTACTCTCGACTATATGGAAGGTTGGCATAAAGCCTTAATGTATTCTGTTATCCAAATAAGGAAAATGCATTAGCCTATATGATACCTAGAAAGAATATACTTATTTGAGCTTAACTGTGTGGTCGCAGTTCAGAAGAACGGGGTATTCTCTAGAAAGCTCATGAGCAGATAAGGGAGTATGACCTTATAACGCCCCGTTTAGGGGTGGTTCATTGGTAGCCTAGTTGAGATTTCAAGTGAAATCTAATCACGAAAAGCTGTGAATTCAAGGCATAGTCCATTCATTAGCTGTGAGAAGATGAATCTTGTCATTCTAGGTGCAAGTTCAACCCGTATGGGACTTACACTAAAAGATTGGTATATTAACAGTACTTTAGCACAATATCTTTCACATCTTTTTACTTCTTGCATTGAAATTGGTGAGAGATTGTTAGAAATTGGCCCATATGAGCAAGACACATTTCCTTAATTCCAAAGTATACATGGTTTAGTACCATATTACTAATACAAGGTAGGGGAGACCAATTTATAAGGTGGAGTTCTCACCACTCCTTAAATATGGATAGAGATGGCATGAGGAGGGCTTTGGCTAAGCACGCATGCGTGCACGTACTTGCATATTTTCACGTGAAAATCGCGTGACTTGTGACTTTGCGATGCTCGACCGTGCCGTGACATGGCACTCCACTTGGCAGACCAAGTCCATCTTTATTTTTGCTGAACCCTGCACTACTCTCTCTTAATTTATTTGAATAAGATTCAAATATTTGAATTTAAGCCTTAATTGGGTTTTTGATGACAGATAGTTACCAGCGGGTAAATCGCTGGTTAAATGTTATCAGTTACCAGTGAATAATTTAGCAGTTACTAGAGAATTATTTTAGTTCAATGAGGCAGTTACTAGAGAGTAATTTGCACATCTATATATACTTGGAGACGTCCAAGGTATACAATAGAGAATCTCTCAATGCCTGTATCTCTTAGTTCTGCCAATTTGTGTTGTTGTACTGCGCCGTCTAAACCTCGTTGACTCTTCTTTTCGGCTTGTACTGTGAAGAAGAAGAGCGGTATCTCTGAGTCGTTGCTGCTGTGAGGACCTGCACGGAGGCGGCAATAAGGTTTCTGGGCAGCGCACATCTGCACGACCGCTCCCTGCTCTGCTTTATCTACGTTCTGCACTGCATCAACCTGCACTGCTTTTTGTTTTTCATTAAGCTCAACAGTAAGTCGTTCGCGCGTTTGATCGACTTTGATATTATATTTTCCTTTGCGTATTTTCTAAAGTACAATGAGTATTCTACTGATAGTTTTGTGTTTGGCATCACTAGATTTTTATTATGTTTATCTCCTAGTAAAATTTGAAATTAAAATATGGGTCTGTCTATATAGGATTTGACTGCTTTTCATCATCAAAACAGTCAAAAACCTAGACCACACGATTCATTTTGGACATACAAGATTGTCCGCTGCAAAAAAGGTTGTATAAAACTGCTTAACGGGCCCGCAATCTTATTGGATCAGCATCCAAAATGGGCTTTTTGCCCCTGTTTTGTTTTCAGACTCCAAAATGGGTTCCAAAATGGGCTCGTTTTTTGTAACCATTTATTCGTTGCTATTCTCAGACTCCAAAATGGGCTGTTTGCCTCCGATTTATTCTGAAGTTGATAAAAAAGGATCTTTGTACAAAGGCCCACGATCACACATCATCCATTTGTTCTCACTGAAAAAGACTTTGTACAGAGAAACACGGCAACAAATCTGTGTACAACAAATCGTTTACAACAATGTACAAAACAGTGCATAGCCCACGATTACAAAATTAGTACAACACCATCAACTTGACACCCAAGGAAAATAGATACAACAAATCGTTTACAACAATGTACAAAACAGTACATAGCCCACGATTACAAAATTAGTACAACATCATCAACTTGACACCCAAGGAAAATAGATACAACAAATCGTTTACAAAATTAGTAAACTAACATTCCAATAACTATCAAACTAATAGATACAATGCCATTTGCACCATTGCAAAAAAAAAAGTGCTTTCCTTGTAAGTAATTTGCATTTTTTTAATTACATGTGAGTGGCCGTATATACAGTGTGTGTATACTATATCACAAATGAATATGCTCATCTTCGTAAAATTAAAACAGTCAAAACAGTTTCGAACAGCCATATAACCGTAGTAAACTAACATTCCAATAACAAACAAAACATATTACCATAACTATCAAACTAATAGATACAATCTGCCATTCGCACCATTTGTTGGATCACAGGGCATTCGTAAAATTAAAACAGTCAAAACAGTTTCGAACATCCATATAACCGTTGTAAGCAGACAAAACATATTGCGAACTTTACCAACTTAACATATATGATTAGATCCAGCATATGTTCAACAAAAAAATGTATTGTGTTATTGCTCTCAGATGTAGGGTTGCTCAAGATTTCATTCTTGGCCATCCCTGCTACTTTTGGTCTATACTCTTCATAAATTGAATAAGACAAAGTTAGATCCAAATTTTGAGCTCTAAAACAACAAATTTGCCAATCTCAACTATTGACTGTCAATAAAAATATACTCTCGGCTAGCAGAGGAATCAGTGCCAATTGATCGCATAGACAACAATTAAATGAGCCAAAAAATACTTGACAAGCTCCCAGAATTTGGGATTATAATTTTAGCAAGTTATGCAACAAGCCGAACTGACTAATCAAGGTGCAGACAACACAAAACTAGTAATCACAGCATATACATACTCTCAAAGATATCTAACTGTAGGACAGAGACAAAAAATGACAGCAATGGCAAAAGATCTAGAGCTCACAAATTTGAACATTCAATTTCAATATTAGACCACAATTATCCTCATCGAGCATATGACAGGCCCACTAACATCTCTTTGTACCGCAGATAACAGAAAGAAAAAAAAAGATGACACTCACTGTGCGGTGATATTCGAAATCACTTGAAGTAATTGAAAAAATAGGCAAGGCACGCGATTGCACTGTCCCAAAGAACCAATGACTTGTCAGTTATTTGGTTGTAATTGGTTTTAATTACATGTGAGTGGTCATATGTAAGTGGCAATATATATAGTTCGTGTGATAGAGAACAAAATGAATATGCTTGAATTCTATATAGAAGCTAGGGTACTGTCCAAAAAAAAAGCAATTCAAACCAAGTAAACAAACAAAACATCTTGCGAAATTTAACAAAACAAAACATCTAATACTGCATAACAAAACCAGTTCACCAAGTAAACTAACAAAACATCTTGCGAAATTTAACTTGACAAAACATCTAATACTAAAAACAAACACAGACATAAGTCCAAAAAAACAATTCAAACCAAGTAAACAAACAAAACATCTTGCGAAATTTAACAAAACAAAACATCTAATATATGATAACGAAAGTTCACCAAGTAAACTAACAAAACATCTTGCGAAATTTAACATGACAAAACATCTAATACTGAAAAACAAACACAGTAAATAAGTCCAAAAAAACATTTCAAACCAAGTAAACAAACAAATTTGCCAATCTCAACTATTGACTGTCAACAAAAATATACTCTCGGCTAGCAGAGGAATCAGTGCCAATTGATCGCATAGACAACAATTAAATGAGCCAAAAAAATACTTGACAAGCTCCCATAATTTGGGATTATAATTTTAGCAAGTTATGCAACAAGCCGAACTGATTAATCAAGGTGCAGACAACACAAAACTAGTAATCATCGAGCATATGACAACACAAAACTAGTAATCATCGAGCTCAAAAATTTGAACATTCAATTTCAGTATTAGACCACAATTATCCTCATCGAGCATATGACAGGCCCACTAACATCTCTTTGTACCGCATAAGATCTCTGCAGTGGGATCTCTAGGTTAAAAAGACAGTAAAGTAAAAGAACATACAGATATATAAAAAGCCAACAAACTCAACCAAAAAAATAAAAAGATTACAAACAGTAGCAAACAAAGAAACATCATTATCAAAAAAAACATTACAACAGCAATAGCAAAAAAAAAATCATCAGTGCAAGTTTGAACAAAAACCGCATAATCAACTGATAGAGATGGATCCATCCTCGGCATGCGCATTCTCTAGACTTCGTTCAGAACAGATGAATAACACAGTTAAACCTATCAATCTTGAATTCATCTTGAGGGAAGAATTTATATACCAAAAAACAACAGTCCTGGAAACTAACCAAACACCACATATGATTCTTCGAAGTTTAAAGTTCTAACATAACAAAGTAAACTGCTCTATTCTTCTTCCATACGGTCCTATAAGCTAATTAAACAACGACCTGACTCTTAACCTTTATAATGAAACGAACTTAAAAACATTTATAATCTTCTTTTCATACAGTCCTACAAAAAGCTACCCAAAGACCACCTATGCCTGCCAAAAAAAACCTATTCAAAACCCCTTCAAATAACTTAACAAGGTAAAAAACAATCAATATGACCCAAAGAGATATGAAAATGGGCCAGCTGCACTACAACACGGTAACTGCCGATATCATCTCCATTATTTTAGTTCCATAAAACACATCAAACACTAGAGAATACATACTGACAAACAGCAGCAACAAAAAAAGCATCATTATCAGAAAAAAAAAACAAATACAACAGTAGCATCAATATCATCAGTACAAAAAAAACACATCAAACATCAGTATAAAAAGATCCTAAAAAACCCTCCCCCTCTCTTCCCCTTCTTCCTCCCCCTATACTTCATCTATACTACGGATCTGGACATACCAACATATGATATAGAGATAAAAAAGGCGCATGAAACAAACAGTAAACGTACAAGTACATTCAGAAATATACGTAGAGAGAGGGGAGAGAGACATACCTCAACATATAAAAACACCGCACGATGAGGTCTCCAATCCAACTTGACGATAACCTCGTCCACCAGAGAACAACACGGAGAAGATCTCTGGGATGGGATCTCTCAGTTAAAAAGACAGTACGTTAAAAAAGAACATACATAGATGTAAAAAAAGAGTGAGAGAGGCAGAGCTCACCGGAGAATATACCACGCGCGACGATGTACAACTCACCGGAGAAACGCAGCGACGATATCTCCGTACAAAACTAAGAAGACGACGAGAACTCCGCTCCGGCGACAAGATAACCACTCAAAACTCAGGTATCCTCTCTCCCTCGAGTGCTCCGAACCTCTGCTCACACTCCAGTACGACGGATCTAAGCTCCGGCGATGAGATCTACTCCCAAAAACTACACTCCCCTCGGGTGCTCCGCACCTCGCCGCTCTGCCTCGGGTGCTCCGCACCTAGACTCTCTCCAGCGAGTGCTGCGCACCCTCGGCTCTCTCCAGCAAAGTGGATTAGGACAGGCGCGAGAAACGAGGAAAAAACTATTCAAATATCACCGTTCCGGACAGAAGCTTCACGATGAAGCGTCTGGAAACAAACGGTGCGAATTTCGCAACCCGGAAGCACTCCCTGAGACACGAATCTCAAAACAGAAACGGACGGCTCCAAAACCGACTGCTTTTGGGTATAAAAAATAACCGACTGCCGTTTAGCACTTCCGTTAAAATATTATCCATATTTTTAACAGTTTGAACGAGTTGAATGCGACGCGGAAGAAGAGCAGCGCCAGCGGCCGAGGAACGCGGCGGTGAAGAGGTCGAGGATGTCCGAGTTGAGTTTCTTATCCACGTAGGAGTAGCTGTCCTCCAAGGCGGTCGTCCCGCGAGGGCCCTCATCCTTCGAGGCATTCGTCCCGCAGGGGCCCTCGTCCTGGTCAAAGGAATGTGTGGACGCTGGCCGATGAGTGGCGCCAGCGACTGGAAAGCACGGCGCCGTGAGGAAGGAGAGGAAGTGGCCGACGATGCCATTTGGGAGGTCGCTCAGACGGCCATCCTGTCCGGCGAGGAGGGTAGGGGCGTTATTGGGGGAAGCCATTACATGGCAAGGGTGAGCACGATCAAATTGACTGACGAGTACGTGTAGCTGTAGGCGATTATATGAAAGATGTCTTTTCTTAACCTAGCCTTTCTACAGGAATAGGGCAAAATAAGGGATTAATTAGGGTTTTCAGCCTTTCAGGGTTAATTATGAGTCTCTGCCGATCTGGTCTCTAGGAGATACTTATCTACAAGGTTACCGAAATAGTCACTAGATTGCAGGGTTCGCGATGATCCCATTATGATATCCCCTGTTTATTTAACAAGAATTCCCGGATTATTGTCGTGTATATTGATGGTGTACACGTGTCGCTGAGATACAACACGAGTAGCTGAGGGCATTGGTTAAAGGCCCACTCTAGTTTCTTCGTCGAATTCCGGACGTTGCTTAATTGGCACTTCGACCACGTACGTCCTTCCATACGTTCTCTAGTTCTACTATCAGTGTGTACGTGATACCAGGGAAAACATTTTTGGTTTAGAAAAAATTTCGAACCCTCTAAGAAATCCGAAATTCAGAAATTTCAAAAATTTTGGATATTTTCAGAGAATTTCGGTTAAAATATTCAAACATACTATTTAAATTCAGACAAATTTCATCAAATATATACCATTTTCGTCCGAATTGGCCGGGGCCACCTCCTCCTCCCACTACCGGCACCACGCGCACCGGCCCGCCGCAGTCGGATGGGAGCTAAGGTTGTGGTGATTCACGATTTCACGCATGAGAACACAGACGGCAAAGCCACAATTTCACGCATGAGAACGCATGGGCCGGCCCGAGATATTCAAATCTGGGCAAAAATTTTTGGCTAACTTTGGCCTTTCTAGGCTTAACCCGGGAAGTACGAATTTCAACGAAAAGCACGAAATTTTGGCCGAAATTTGAATCCCTGTGTGATGCACATAATCTCAAAAGGAAAAAGAAACGTTCCACACTTCCACATATTACACACGAGAATTATCGCATGTGTAAGTTGATGTGTTCTCGAAGGATGCAAGGCGAAAACGCTAGATCCAAGGCAAGTATCCCTTCTCCTGTACTCATAGCTTTTGGGGATCAGTTTTCAGATCAAGTAATTTTACCATACAGTACAATCCCCGGAGCAAATTTTGCCGCTCGATTCACTCTTGCAGTTAACACTTGTAACTGGGAACTTGGAAGAATCTGCATCGATGCATGTACAGCAAGCAAGTGCACCAATTCATTAATCAACAATTAAAAACATCGCTTTATTCATACTCCTACATACATGATACATGGTTCCCACGGTACCCAAGACAATAATGTTACACACACTATAGAGGTCACGTAAACTAAGTCAAAGCTTGCTTCTTAGGTAAACATGACAAACACATCATCCTCACGGATGGCCGCCGCTACCGGTGCCACCGCCACCCCCGCCACCGGAGCCTCCTTGGCCTGAGCCGCACCCACTCCCTCCACCACTCCCCGTGTTGCCACTAGCACTTCCAGAGCCTTGGCCGTTCCCCACAGCGTTCCTTGCATGTCCAACCCCGCTACCTTCGCCTAAAGCACCACTACCACCGTCGGCGCTTCCACCACGGGTGACTGTCACACCGCTTGGGACAATATGGATCCCTATGCCTTCTGCACCACCACCACCCACGCGAACACCACCATTGTGGGCACTCACGACGCCGCCTCCTCCGATGCCAATGCCCACGTTGACTCCACCCTTTCCAACATCAATGCCAACCCCTTCACCGACACCACCACCAGCACTAGCGCCTCCATCACGGGTCGTTCCAATGCCACCACCAATACCTCCACCGATCCCGATGGTCGTGTCGGATCCATTGTGCGACACGGTCCAACCGAACCCGTGGCCATTACCGGAGCCATTGCCGTTGGTCTTCTTGGACAACGGCCAGGAGAGCTTTCTGCCATTGATGGCGCTGGTTCCATCCTTGCAAGGGACTTGCCTCGCGTTGGCAGGTGAAGGGAGAATTGTAGCAAAACACAAGAGTGTGAGGAAGAGGAAGGCACTGGCAGTACTAGTAAAGACAGCCATTTGCGTTTGCGATGATGTGAAGGGTCTCACACGCTCTTGGGGTTTATATAGTGAATTAGCCATCAAGGTAACCTTCGTTTAGGTCCAAATCTAGGGGCGATGATAAGCTACTAGGTTTTGTGAGCAGCTTGCGTGTGGAGCGTGAAACCTAATAATACGGCTTGCATGCACAGCGTATGTTGACCATTCATTTGGATGTACGTAGCTAGTGGAATGTGAATACAGTGGCGGACCCAGGATTTGAATTCAGGGTATGCCTAACTAAAAAATTATTATGCAATGTGGTATGATCTAATACAAAAATCCGGTAAACGGTTCGGTAAAAACATAATATATCTAAAAGATCTCATAATACCTTAAATTCAACAAATAAGTTCAAAATTTGCATAATTGATGGAAGATGCTATGGAAGCTATATACAAGGTCATATACATCACTCCTGCTATATTTGAGCTAGAATTCTGATTTTGTACATACAAAACTTGAACTAGTTGGCAGCAATATAGCATGAGAGATTATGCAATTATGCACAGATTATGCAGTAGTATTCATGCCAAGATTGTTGTAGGTTTGATGTTCCTGTTTTGTCTGAACGACCCATCAATGTATTCATCAAGCCGGACCACCACCTGCTTGGCTATGCAAGTAACACAGGTCAAATTGATGAGCAACTACTGGGCAGACAGGCATCAGGCAGTGGAGCTCACCGGGCGGAGGCGGAGGGAGTCGGCCAGCCGGGCGGAGGCGGAGGGAGCCTGGCGGAGGCGGAGGTGGAGGGATCCGGGCGGAGGCGGAGGCGGAGACGGGAGAATCGGGGGCGGAGGCGGAAGCGCCGAGGCGGAGGCGGAGACGCCGAGGCGGAGGCGGAGGCGGAGGCGGAAGCGCCGAGGCGGAGGCCGTGGCGGAGGCTCCTAGGCGGAGAGTGGAGGCGGAGGCGGAGACGCTGAGGCGGAGGCCGAGGCGGAGGGGCGGAGGCGGAAGCGCCGAGGCGGAGGTGGAGGCGGAGGCGGAAGCGCCGAGGCGGAGGCCGTGGCGGAGGCGCCGAGGCGGAGAGTGGAGGCGGAGGCGGAAGCGCCGAGGCGGAGGCGGAGACGCCGAGGCGGAGGGGCGGAGGCGGAAGCCGAGGCGGAGGCCGAGGCGGAGAGTGGAGGCGGAGGCGGACTGGCGGAGGGAGCCTGCGGAGCGGAGGCGGATGGGCGGATGGGGGAGCGCCTGGCGGAGCGGCCAGCGGGTAGTCCTGGGCCTATATGGACTACCCGCTGGGCCCGCCCCTGTGTGAATATATAAATGTCCAACCAACTGTATGAACAATAGTGGAGTATACTTTATTGATCGATCGAGATTGATTTGATTTATGTTTTGCTCCAGTGGCATTAAAATCTCCCGTGTTTCTGTCAAAATAAAAGCTCCAATACCTCGCAAAAAAAAAAAAGTTCCAATATTACTTAATCAAGTCCCGGTGTCTACAATCTACGTACAAACTCAAAATTAGTCTCGTGATGATTCTGTAGATATTTAGAACCACATGTTTATCTATATATCAAACTGAACAATATGTATATTCACACGACATGTTTTTTAGTAGATATACCCAATGCATCACACTTCGGTTCTCCCTTGCATCTAATCTCTAAACACTAAGGTACGGGGTTCCCAATCTTTGCAACGTAGGATCGTTCTTGAGGATGATAACTAGTGTGGCTAACACAAAAGACCCGGGGATGCCACCAACAACTATCTCAATTACAGCCATTCGAGACATTGCAATTAGCCCAATAACATATTTAGATCTTGTTCACTTGCCACACAAAAAAGTTGCCAAATTACCGGAGCCATTGCCGTTGGTCTTCTTGGACAACGGCCAGAGAGCTTTCTGCCATTGATGGCGCTGGTTCCATCCTTGCAAGGGACTTGCCTCGCGTTGGCAGGTGAAGGGAGAATTGTAGCAAAACACAAGAGTGTGAGGAAGAGGAAGGCACTGGCAGTACTAGTAAAGACAGCCATTTGCGTTTGCGATGATGTGAAGGGTCTCACACGCTCTTGGGGTTTATATAGTGAATTAGCCATCAAGGTAACCTTCGTTTAGGTCCAAATCTAGGGGCGATGATAAGCTACTAGGTTTTGTGAGCAGCTTGCGTGTGGAGCGTGAAACCTAATAATACGGCTTGCATGCACAGCGTATGTTGACCATTCATTTGGATGTACGTAGCTAGTGGAATGTGAATATATAAATGTCCAACCAACTGTATGAACAATAGTGGAGTATACTTTATTGATCGATCGAGATTGATTTGATTTATGTTTTGCTCCAGTGGCATTAAAATCTCCCGTGTTTCTGTCAAAATAAAAGCTCCAATACCTCGCAAAAAAAGTTCCAATATTACTTAATCAAGTCCCGGTGTCTACAATCTACGTACAAACTCAAAATTAGTCTCGTGATGATTCTGTAGATATTTAGAACCACATGTTTATCTATATATCAAACTGAACAATATGTATATTCACACGACATGTTTTTAGTAGATATACCCAATGCATCACACTTCGGTTCTCCTTGCATCTAATCTCTAAACACTAAGGTACGGGGTTCCCAATCTTTGCAACGTAGGATCGTTCTTGAGGATGATAACTAGTGTGGCTAACACAAAAGACCCGGGGATGCCACCAACAACTATCTCAATTACAGCCATTCGAGACATTGCAATTAGCCCAATAACATATTTAGATCTTGTTCACTTGCCACACAAAAAAGTTGCCCAATTACCGGAGCCATTGCCGTTGGTCTTCTTGGACAACGGCCAGGAGAGCTTTCTGCCATTGATGGCGCTGGTTCCATCCTTGCAAGGGACTTGCCTCGCGTTGGCAGGTGAAGGGAGAATTGTAGCAAAACACAAGAGTGTGAGGAAGAGGAAGGCACTGGCAGTACTAGTAAAGACAGCCATTTGCGTTTGCGATGATGTGAAGGGTCTCACACGCTCTTGGGGTTTATATAGTGAATTAGCCATCAAGGTAACCTTCGTTTAGGTCCAAATCTAGGGGCGATGATAAGCTACTAGGTTTTGTGAGCAGCTTGCGTGTGGAGCGTGAAACCTAATAATACGGCTTGCATGCACAGCGTATGTTGACCATTCATTTGGATGTACGTAGCTAGTGGAATGTGAATATATAAATGTCCAACCAACTGTATGAACAATAGTGGAGTATACTTTATTGATCGATCGAGATTGATTTGATTTATGTTTTGCTCCAGTGGCATTAAAATCTCCCGTGTTTCTGTCAAAATAAAAGCTCCAATACCTCGCAAAAAAAAAAGTTCCAATATTACTTAATCAAGTCCCGGTGTCTACAATCTACGTACAAACTCAAAATTAGTCTCGTGATGATTCTGTAGATATTTAGAACCACATGTTTATCTATATATCAAACTGAACAATATGTATATTCACACGACATGTTTTTTAGTAGATATACCCAATGCATCACACTTCGGTTCTCCCTTGCATCTAATCTCTAAACACTAAGGTACGGGGTTCCCAATCTTTGCAACGTAGGATCGTTCTTGAGGATGATAACTAGTGTGGCTAACACAAAAGACCCGGGGATGCCACCAACAACTATCTCAATTACAGCCATTCGAGACATTGCAATTAGCCCAATAACATATTTAGATCTTGTTCACTTGCCACACAAAAAAGTTGCCCAATTACCGGAGCCATTGCCGTTGGTCTTCTTGGACAACGGCCAGGAGAGCTTTCTGCCATTGATGGCGCTGGTTCCATCCTTGCAAGGGACTTGCCTCGCGTTGGCAGGTGAAGGGAGAATTGTAGCAAAACACAAGAGTGTGAGGAAGAGGAAGGCACTGGCAGTACTAGTAAAGACAGCCATTTGCGTTTGCGATGATGTGAAGGGTCTCACACGCTCTTGGGGTTTATATAGTGAATTAGCCATCAAGGTAACCTTCGTTTAGGTCCAAATCTAGGGGCGATGATAAGCTACTAGGTTTTGTGAGCAGCTTGCGTGTGGAGCGTGAAACCTAATAATACGGCTTGCATGCACAGCGTATGTTGACCATTCATTTGGATGTACGTAGCTAGTGGAATGTGAATATATAAATGTCCAACCAACTGTATGAACAATAGTGGAGTATACTTTATTGATCGATCGAGATTGATTTGATTTATGTTTTGCTCCAGTGGCATTAAAATCTCCCGTGTTTCTGTCAAAATAAAAGCTCCAATACCTCGCAAAAAAAAAAAGTTCCAATATTACTTAATCAAGTCCCGGTGTCTACAATCTACGTACAAACTCAAAATTAGTCTCGTGATGATTCTGTAGATATTTAGAACCACATGTTTATCTATATATCAAACTGAACAATATGTATATTCACACGACATGTTTTTTAGTAGATATACCCAATGCATCACACTTCGGTTCTCCTTGCATCTAATCTCTAAACACTAAGGTACGGGGTTCCCAATCTTTGCAACGTAGGATCGTTCTTGAGGATGATAACTAGTGTGGCTAACACAAAAGACCCGGGATGCCACCAACAACTATCTCAATTACAGCCATTCGAGACATTGCAATTAGCCCAATAACATATTTAGATCTTGTTCACTTGCCACACAAAAAAGTTGCCCAATTACCGGAGCCATTGCCGTTGGTCTTCTTGGACAACGGCCAGGAGAGCTTTCTGCCATTGATGGCGCTGGTTCCATCCTTGCAAGGGACTTGCCTCGCGTTGGCAGGTGAAGGGAGAATTGTAGCAAAACACAAGAGTGTGAGGAAGAGGAAGGCACTGGCAGTACTAGTAAAGACAGCCATTTGCGTTTGCGATGATGTGAAGGGTCTCACACGCTCTTGGGGTTTATATAGTGAATTAGCCATCAAGGTAACCTTCGTTTAGGTCCAAATCTAGGGCGATGATAAGCTACTAGGTTTTGTGAGCAGCTTGCGTGTGGAGCGTGAAACCTAATAATACGGCTTGCATGCACAGCGTATGTTGACCATTCATTTGGATGTACGTAGCTAGTGGAATGTGAATATATAAATGTCCAACCAACTGTATGAACAATAGTGGAGTATACTTTATTGATCGATCGAGATTGATTTGATTTATGTTTTGCTCCAGTGGCATTAAAATCTCCCGTGTTTCTGTCAAAATAAAAGCTCCAATACCTCGCAAAAAAAAAAGTTCCAATATTACTTAATCAAGCACTACAAGAAAACCCCCCTCTAGACATGCTTTCATAGTAACGCATGCTAAAAGCGTCTCTACATGGGCACATAAAGACGCTTATTGACATGATTTTGTTAACATCTCAACTTGACACGGCATTAGACACGCTTTTATTGTCAAGAGACATATAAAGACTCTTTTTAACATGATATTAAAACCATCTCAAAATGACACGGTGTTAGATACGGTTTTAATCGTCAATAGCATCTAGACATGCGGTAAAACGTATCATACAATCGCCCATACCCACCTAAATATGCCTTTTGACACGATACTAAAAACGTCTCAAAATGATACGGAGTTAGACACGATTTAAATCATCAATAGCATTTAGACACATTGAAAAGCGTATCAACAACCGTTCATATACATGTAAAAATGTTTTTTTCTATGATATTTAAAACATATCAATATGTCACGAAGTTAGAAACGCTTTTGACCGTCAGTAACATGTAGACACGTCGTAAAGCGTATCAAACAACATGTCATAAAAGTTTTTCCCTTGCAATTTAGAATATATTTTTCGTTATTCTCATATAAAAACCTAAATCCTCAAATGCCACCCATATAAAAACCTAAATCCTCCCCCCGTTTCTGGAAGTTTGGACACATCTGGACCCCTAAACACCCGAAATTCCATTTTTGGCCCTCAAACTAAAAAATTTCCGAATCTGGACCACCGTCTGAGCGCGCGTTTGCCTGGCGCCGCCACCTGTCGGTCGTGCGGTGCGGTACCGCGACGACCGCATCAGTAGCACAAGGTCGTGCGGTACCACACCGCATGATCGCACTGTTCATCGCCCGAGCGCACGTTTCATTCGCTCCGACCGCATGACCGAATCGCCGACCGCACATCTCATTTTTTGACCGCAGGACCTGCAGCTACAGTGCGATGAATAGTGCGATCGTGTGGTGTGATTAGGGCTGGATAACGAGCTGGCTCGGCTCGGCTCGGTCTGGCTCGGTAGGATAACGAGCTGGCTCGTTATAACTAACGAGCTAAAAAGCTAGCTCGGCTCGGCTCGTAAAAAGCTCGAGTTAGCTCGTTTGGCTCGTGAGCGGGGCCAAAAATGTCTCCATCATATATTCATCCATGGAAGCATGGCTCGTTTGGCTCGTTTAGCTCGTTTGGCTCGTTTGGGTACAATAGAGTACAAATTAACACATGCATGGCTCGTTTGGGTACAATATAGTACAATTTACACATTAACACATGCAATAGAGTACAAATTAGGTCCATGAAAGCAGCATATGCATATCTAAATTCCTGGAAGTATGGCTCGTTTGGCTCGTGAGCGGCTCGCGAGCTGGCTCGAGTTGGCTCGTTATAGCTAACGAGCTAAAATCTTGGCTCGGCTCGGCTCGTTATCCTAACGAGCCGAGCCGAGCCAGCCACGAGCCGAGCGAGCTAACGAGCTTCGAGTTTTTCGTCCAGCCCTAGGTGTGATACCGCACGACCCGTGCTACAGTGCGGTCGTGCGGTACCACACCGCACGATCGACAGTGGCGTACAGTAACGCGCGCCGGGCGGGGTCTAGATTCAGGAATTTTTTTGGTTTAGAGGTCAAAAATGGAATTTTAGGTGTTTAGAGGTCTATATGTATCCAAAATACCCGTTTCGGCCCCCTCCAGGCCCCCGCCGCCCCGCCGCCTCCCTGCATCCCCCTCTCGCACCCGCCGCCTTCCCCTCTCCCCTTCCCCTCTCATGCCCGCGCGCCTCCCTCTGCCCCTCTGGACCGCCGCCGCCGCCTCCTTCCCCTCCCCCTTCCCGTCTCGCGCCGCCGCCCGCCTCCTTCCCTCCCCTTCCCCTCTCGCTGCCGCCCGCCTCCTTCTCTCTCTCTCCCCTTCCCCCTCTCGCCGCCCGCCTCCTTCCCCTCTCCCCTTCACCTCTCGCGGCGCCGCCCTCCTCTCGCCCCGCCGCCTCCCTCCTCTCGCCCCGCCGCCTCCCTCCTGCCTCCTCCCTTCCCCTCCCGCGCCCCGCCGCCTCCCTCCTCTCCCCGCCGCCTCCCTCCCGCCTCCTCCCTTCCCCTCTCGCGCCCCGCCGCCTCCCTCCTCTCGCCCCGCGCCGCCCTCCTTCCGCCCCTCCGGTCCCCAGCAGTGTGAAGTACAGGCAAAAGTACATCAGTTTGTTGTCCCTAAGAATAATAATCTGAATTGTGAGATTTAGAATTATATGAGTGTAGCATTTGATGAAAAAATATTTTCAGTTTGATGAATTACCTATTTACCGATATCACCCTATTATCGATACCTCCAGCCTCCCTCTCCCGGCCGCCTCCTCCTCCCACCTCCCGCCTCCTCGGCCGCCTCCCGCCTCCTCCTCCTCCTCTCCCCACCTCCCAGCGTGGATCTTATCTAACAATTGAGTAGTAGCTGTTTTTATCTAACAACAAAAAGATGATGTTTGCGTGGTACTTTACTCCTTAAAAGTAATCAAAATTTGACTAAATTTCAGCAAAAATTTGATTTTTCGTCCAAATTCAACAAAACGAACAAAATTTTGTTTTTGTTCCTTCGTCACAGTGACCGAATTTTTTTGCCACCGAAAGTTTTAACATCGCACGAAAACACCGCCGGCTCTCCCACGTTCTCCGCGTGACCGCCTCCCACGTTCTCCGCCACTCCTCGCGTCCTCCTCCTCCCACCCTCCTCCGCCCTCACCACTTCGCCACTCGCCCCGCGCCGCCTCCACCGTGCCCCCACCCTCCTCGCCAGCCCGAGCTCCCGCCCTACCCCCTCCGCCCCTCACGCCGCCGCCACTCTCCGCCACCCCGGCGCCTCCTCCCTACTCCTCAACCCCGCGCGCGCCGCCGCCCTCCGTCCCCGCACCGCCTCCTCCTCCTCCCACGCCGCCGCCGCCTTTTCTCCCCGCTCCTCTGCTCCGCCACCGCCTCCTCCCCACCCTCTGCTCCCGCTGCCTCCTCTCACCGCCCATCTTGGGCTCGCGGCGTGGATCGACGTGCGGAGCGGACCAAGAGCGCCTTCTTGAGTGAAGAGGAGGAAGGTGCACCGCACGCCAGATATGATCTGGATTTCGTAGCAACGCCGGGCAATCAAGTCCATTCACCATGATTTTGTTGATTCGAATCCTCTACTATTTGATTTTTATTCGTGGAGCCCTGTACTACTAAAAATTACTGAATCAACCGCTGGCTCTGATTTTGTGCTGAAGATGAATTCGAACCATTAGATGTGGAACTAGTCAAAGAAACTGTTAGATCCACAGAGTCTGATGACCTAATGTACATGCTTACTTTATAAACCTTTGTTTTCTCAATGTTCTGCAACAATGGTAGCAAAAGCAATTATTTTTGTTATACTGGAGACAAGTTTTATTGTTCACGTATAAAGTCCGAAAGGAAGAAGAAATGACCATGTTTCGTATCAATGCTAATGCAGAGTATCATTAACAAAATGATCGCAGAGGGTCTAAAGTCATTAAAGATATTCAATAGACATATGAAAATGAGAATAATTCAAATTATCACTTGAGATTCGAAACCAACTCCTCACTTGTGTTAGATAAGTAAAGGTCATACCATGCCCCAAGAACTGTGGATTATAGATGCCAACACCTCCGATGGACAGCATTAGTTCCACTAGATTCACAAAGTACTTCCATCCAAAGTGCAATTGGATTACTAGCAAAACAGATGAGCGATCTGTTGCCACAATAATATTCGATTCATCCCCAATTATCAACCATGGGTCAATGTTTGACTGAGTGTTAGGACCACCACTTCAAAACTCAGAACATAGATTGTTAGAAATTTTCACACAAAAACAAAACAATATAAGGAAAGAAACGAGGACCGAATCTCTATCCCAAGATCTACATACTAATCTTATGTCATCCAAACAACTGCTCATGACACAAAGAAGATTAGCTATAAATGATTAACGATTGCTATGATAGAGGTGTATTTAATGAATGAGATCTGAACAATTAGTCAAGAGCATTGTATTTAACTATTTACAGCAGACCAATATAGCTATAGAAAGCAAAGAGAATGATAAGCCCTAGTGCAAGAAATTCTGAAATTAACTATAAGTGACTACAGATGGAAAGTACCAGTTTGAAGATAAAAACAAACTATTTAAAGTAATATGACAAAAGAGGGCCAAAATATTGAGCACTGAATTCTATCAGACAAACAAAAGTGCTCGTTATATCTTTGGACATCGATTTCATTACCTCTATTGCTTACAAGCTCGCCCACAACCCACCACTCAAAGATGGTTGATCTCCTACAAGCATAACCAAGAAATAGCAAAATTCTCACCTTAAAAGTACAAAACTAAGTAACCTCTAACTCAACACTATTCTATAAGGTTCACGATCTCCGAGCTGTTTGTTTCATGTTTCATCCTGAAAATGGTAGTGGGAAATTGCCGTAGTCTTATTCTTGGGCAATTGGACGATGGTCTGTTTATATTAGTTGAACATAAGTCCGCTTCCTAAATTCTCGCTACTTATGCTCTTAGCTCAAACTCCAACCGTCAACATGAAACATTTTGTGTATAATTCTGTTCTTTTACTATGTAACCCATTTCTGGTCTATTGGCTAATTCTTCCTTTTTGAGTTTGTTTGCAAGATAATCATGGCAAGAGGACCTAGAAGATTAAGGAACTTGAACCTTGAAGTACAGGATACCGAACCAATGCAGGAGGGGCATGAAGATTTGATGGACAATGAGGATGAAGATTTTGTTTCCATTATAGGTCTATGCCATGTACTAGTAGTGAATGTTTCAAATTTACTCATATCCTTGTGACATTTCTAAAAATTTTATGTTTGGGTAATGTTAAGATTATATCTATTCACTGCCTGCGTCATGCTTATTATATGACTTTCTTTATGTTGACTACCAACATCAATTTTGAAGACCTTATGCCTGCTTGGCATAGGGTATAAAGTCATTAGCTATGCCATGATTCTTAGCAAGACATGACCGAGTAGTAGCTGTTTTTATCTAACGAGAAAAAGATGGTGTTTATGTGCTAATTTTCTATAAATACTTGACTTATGCTACATGCCTAAGCTAACCATAGAGGACTGTTATTCGCTTATACCGTTGCTTCTCATGGATATGCTTGGACTCTTAGTCTCTTATTTGTGTCACCTGCAATAAGAAAAAATGTTGAAGCTACATTATTTAACTCATGTCATCTTTTCAAACCGCAATTTTTTTGTCTCAATGCTATTATCAATCGCATCTGCTCAATTGCAGGCTAGATCCACATCCGGATCGGGTCTTCTTCATTGCCTTGCTGCTGGTGTGGAGCGATGGTGATGAAGATGGAGCCTTTGTATTTCTCGCTACTAGGACTAGGAGTTTCGTTGTCCTGCACTCCACATATGTTTGATGAACCATTCAGTTTGATATAGTTATTGGTCTATATGATGTCCAGGAGTGAACTAATTATTATCTTGTTTTGTGGATGCTAAAGAGATGATTTTACAAATGGAATACTTTTGGTGATTTGCATTGTCATTATCTAATCATACGATATTATCTATATTTGGATGTCCATTTTGAAGAAAACATCACGATTCTTAATACATAAGAAGGTGTTACTACAAAGCGTGTATATATTAATATATACACAAAAACATTACTGACGCGAAATATAAATGTACATATGAAACCGTCTCTACATATCTTGAAACGCAACAAGATGTTACTATACAACGAACCTATATTGATACACACGCAATATAAATGTATCATCATATCATTTCTACATTTCTGAGCACGTGGCTATGTTACTATACAGCGTGTCTATATAATTAAACACGTAGTATAAATGTATCTATTAATCGTGTCTATACTTCTTAATACACATTAAAGCGTCATTATAAAGCGCGACTATACTTCTTAATACGCATCAAAGCATCGTTATAAAGCGTGACTATACTTCTTAATACGCATTAAAGTGTCATTACAAAGCGTGACTATATTAGTAGACATGTAATGTAGATGTACCTACGAGACTGTCTCTACAATTCTTAATACGTGATGAAGCGCTACTATACAACGTAACTATACTGATAGATGCGTTGTATAAATGTGTCTATAAAAGTGTATCAATATGTGTAGGCATGCATTAAGCGTCTCTATAAAACGTCTTTTTATCTCATAGATATGCTTAAAGAATTCGTCTCTACAACTCCTGACACGGTCCATGCGAAGACGCTCCTAACACGCTTTACAAAAGCGTGCCTATATTCCTGTAGAGACGAAATAAAGCGTATCAAACATAACAATACAGCGTTACTATAGGGGGGTTTTCTTGTAGTGAAGTCCCGGTGTCTACAATCTACGTACAAACTCAAAATTAGTCTCGTGATGATTCTGTAGATATTTAGAACCACATGTTTATCTATATATCAAACTGAACAATATGTATATTCACACGACATGTTTTTTAGTAGATATACCGAATGCATCACACTTCGGTTCTCCCTTGCATCTAATCTCTAAACACTAAGGTACGGGGTTCCCAATCTTTGCAACGTAGGATCGTTCTTGAGGATGATAACTAGTGTGGCTAACACAAAAGACCCGGGGATGCCACCAACAACTATCTCAATTACAGCCATTCGAGACATTGCAATTAGCCCAATAACATATTTAGATCTTGTTCACTTGCCACACAAAAAAGTTGACGTGCCTTTTGTAATAACCAAAGGAAATCAAAATAACAATGGAACCTCAATTAGATAGAATTCTCAATTCTAGTGGGGGCACTTTGGCTTAAACCCTAGAACATGACACTACTATAGAAAATTGTATTACAGACGGTTCAGAAATGTCATCACAGACAGTTTTATGAGCCGTCTGAATTTATGGGTCAGTAATGATACGAGGTCATCACAGATGGCTTTCGAACCATCTATGGTGCAAATATCATAGACGGTTCTAGTTAAAAACCGTCTGTGATTATGAATAGCACAGACGGTTTTTAACTAAAACTGTCTGTGATTACGAATAGCACAAACGGTTTTTAGTTAAAAACTGTATGTGCTATTTTCTTCTACCCCTAAACCTATTTCTGTTTATTGTCTAGCCTCAAGAAACACTAGCCATGCCCTCTGAAATAAGCAGATTAACATGTACATGTATACATCCAATTCACATTTCAATTCATTTCACAAACATAAAACATCCATTTCACAAATCAATTAATTGAAATGAAATAAAATATCCATTAACAAATACACAATTACAATTAATGTCAATCTTATCCCAAACAAAAAAAATCATTGTACGATGTAGAACTCTCCACTTGATTTTATGACTTTAGAATTCAAAAAGTACGCGCACTCTCCTCGAATTTGTACAAGGTCCGGCTGTTGCAATACAGTTGTAGAGATGGGCACAGCCTATCGGTAGGAATATCAATGTGAGTACATATATAACCTGATAAGTATGAAATAAATGTGGGAAGATTGACAAACCTTAGAATTGGTGATCTTCGAGGAATCGAGGAGTAGTCTCATATGGTGGCAAACGTAGAATCCACACGTGTTGCCCAGCGGCTGCTGGTGGCACTGCAAAAAATAGAATGTGTTAATTCAAGAGCCATTACTACCAAGTGTTGTATAGGATTTAATTAATGTGTACTAGCGAATACCCAAAAATTTCAAACGTGTTGCAAGGGCTTGGCCCCTTCCGTCGAGCCACGTGTCTCTGCAACATACGTGGCGAACGACCTTCGTGATTCGAAAAAGTTAGTTTAGTCATTCGGAAGGAAAGAAAAAGTACAATATAGTTATGTATGGAGATACTTACCTCTCAAGTAATTGGCTGATAACTGTGTAGTCAGTTTTGTCCTTACTTAGGAAATCAAGATATATTGCCTTGTTCCATTTTGGTATAATTGCAATTAAAATCCAATGGAACCGTTCATTGTATGGCATAAGAACAAATTCCTTATCACGGTGAGCCAACAATGTCGTTGTAATATACCTCTCGACGAAGGATGCATCCTCGCTGATGGTATCCATGGCGACCAAGCGTGGGTCCAGGAAACCAATTCGTGATTTGGATGATCTAGCTTCAGTCACCATGTATATATATACACAGAAAAGCAACAAATTATATATGACAATATCAGTATTACATGAACGGAGATCGTGATTGTACACACTTACAGCGTCCAGCATCGAATGAGTGAGGCGTCGAGAGCGTTGAGCATGAAAGATCAAATAAATCCTCAAAGGTCACTACGAAGACACAATCATGAACGTCGTGCTGTAAATGATCCGGTCTGAATTTGACAGTGATACCTGAGTGTTGTTCTGCCTGTGCCTTATTGGCCGTTTCTATATATCAAGTGTGTAATCTCTGGCAACTAAGTCCTTGGGCTAGGAGGCGCTCTTCCGGGACGATCATCGGCTCGCCTAGCACGAATTTGCGGGTCAATGGTAGGTACGGGATATCATCATTGGTCTTCTTTGGTTTGCCCCTGCCTCACTTGTAGGTCGACTTCATGGTAGTCGACTGTAAAGGTAGCACTAGTGGAAGTTGCTTCACCGGGAATAGCACCCGTGGACATGGCACCGGTGCAGGTAGCGGTGGTCGAGATAGGCATTGTGGAGATGGCACCAGTGCATGTAGCTCTGGTTCAGACTACCCTTGTGGACCTGCCACTGGTAAAGAAGCCTCCAAGCAGATGTCGCTTTTGGGTCACTGGATGAATGTTCCAATGGCTTACCCTAGAGTCACGATCTCGTCGTTGGGGAGCTTTGATAGCGGGACAACCTCGAAATTGGCTTGCACACCATCGACATGAACCTTTCGTGCACCATGGCCCCGTGAGCAGACGGATATGCCTGGCCCCAAGCAGCGCACAAGGGAACGGAAGCATATCTCACTTGGAGCGTGCACTTCGTAGCCTCTTACATAACGATGCAAAATTAGCTACTCCAATAGGCCTATCAACGGATCGAGCCTTCCAGAGATAATAATTATTACCATGATGTCATCCACTGGATCTGGCCTCGCTTTCTGTCGTAGGATTGGACGCGCAACTACTCGGACGGTTGGGGGGCTGGCTAGCTTAGGAGCGGCGGCGGCGGCCTGCTGATTTTCTGTATATCTTCACATCTCATCTTTGACGTAATCAGCCAGCTCCTCTCTAAGAGATGCCTTGATCTCCTCTCGTAGTTGTGCCTCACGCTCGGCTTTGGTTCTCTTCCTGCTTCGATATAATTCGGAGTCATCTGAGAAACCATGTTTCCAAGGAACATAAAGCCCAAGGCCTCTCGAACGACCCGGGTGTTCCTTGTTTCTCAGGGCTGCGGAGAGTATATCTTTGTCCCTACTTGCCTGGAATGATCCTTGGGAAGATTCTACACTCAGTGCTTCCTGCAAGAGCCGAACATGTCATTTCACTTCCTACGAAGTTATGGAGTAATTACAATCTACATAGTTCGATTGATATCTTACCAGGCGGTGGGAAACTTCCTAGTCTGCAGGGTTTCGGAAGGAGATGTCTCCCGATGATGTGGTAGATGACCTCGCTCTAATCCAATTTCGAGCGTGCTCATCTGGGATCGTGGCAAATGGCGGGGTGGTGTCCCGCAGAATTGCGTATTCGTCTTCCGTCCTCCACTCCAGGATTTTGCCGCATACCCAGTTGTGCCACGTCTGTGGGGGTGTGTGTTTTTTGCCTGGAGGGCCTTGTGCGCCGCACTTGCACTTCTAAAATCTTCGGTCATCTTCATCGCCTTAAACTCTTCCCATTGTGGTTCCAGGAATGGGTACTTATGAAAGGGCATTAGATCCTTCTCCACGAAGTTCTTGATAAGCATACTCTTGAAGTTCTTCCATGCTTTGCACGCTGCTAGCATGTCATGTCGTTGCACGGAGTCGTGGTGTTCTTCTAGGATCTCGAATGATGCAAATATTTATGTCAGCAGCTCATGTTTCCGAGTCTCAGTCACGATCTTCCACGAATCGAATGTGATCTCAATTCGTTCTCATGCAACTATTCCGATCATTCTTTGAAATGCGCATGCTGCTTGGCGAGGAAGGAGAGGGGTCCTAGATCCATCGACCTCTGTGATGGTAAATCGGCCCTCAGGCTTTTTCGATAGTCCTCTTCCTTGGCATTTTGATTTTAGAGCGGACGTATTCGGCGATGATATTGAAGAATGCGCAGATGACATGTTGGCCTTCTTATATATGAAAAGCCCAAGCAAGACAAATTGGATATAAAGATGACTTCTTCAAGATATAAACAGGTGGAAATATTAAACCATCTAAACAACATATGATGCAATAGTCTAAAATCAGCATATATTCAGATTTGAGACATAGATCATTGAAGTAACATGTTGCCATCAAAAGTAGCCAGACATAAAAGACTAAAATCAGCATGTTAGAGTGGTTTTAGTTGCTCTCAGATGTAGGGTTACACAAGATTTTAATCTTGGCCGTCCCACTACTACGGTCTTATACTCTTCACTGATTGAATATGTCAAATGCGAATCAAACCTTGAGCTCTAAGAAATTCAGTTAGATACTACCACTACAAGAGATGTGTCATTTTTTGACATTTCTGGCATGACAACAGGTCTAGATGTCATTAAATCATCCAGTTTATGACATTTGTTTTGAGGCATTTCGACTTAGTGACAAAAATATTATGCATGTCACAAAAAATGTCATGGTGCATATCCAATTCGCTCTAGTGACAAGATTTGCTGTGTCATAGTGGGTATTTTGCAATGTCATAAATCTATGACAAAACTTGTGTGTCACAAAAAACTTTTGTTGCATTTTTTTAAACATTATTTTCCATGTTATGCACGTGCACATCGGTCAAGGCCCATATATTTTTTCTTTTTTTCCGTCATATAAAGCCCACTCGATCTTTCTTTTATTTTTGAAATGGGCCATTTTTCTTTTTCCGACCTTGTTGATGGACTGGCCAAACAAAGCCATTGATGGTCGGGCCGACGGACCTCGCCACCGGTGCGCCTTCCTCCGCCTCCTTCCACCGGCAACCCCATCGCGCTCACCTCCATAGCGCTCCACCCTATCGCTCACTCCTTCCGCCGCTTTATCCCGAGCTCCATCGGCCACCACTCTCCCCTTCTCGTTCTCCTTCCGCCCCGCACCCACTTCCAGCTCGCCACCGCGCCATCTCCCCTTCCCCTTCTCCTATTCGGCGCCGCCACCTTGCTCTTCTTCCTTACCACCTCCGCGCCCCTACTCGCCACCCCTTGCCTCTTTCCGCCACCTCTACAATCTCCGCGCCAACCGCTCGTCCACCTCACCTCAGCCGCAGCGCCCCTCCTTCTCCACCATCTTCCATCGCCGCTCCTCACCCGCCGCACCTTCTCTTCTTGGCGCCACCGCTGCTCTCCCTTCTTCTGCTCCAGCACGACGACCACCCACCACATCGCTCGTCTACTACACCTTCCGCTGATCATCACCGACGGCCGCCGATCGCTCCGATCTCCGCCACCATAACACCGCGACTTCCACCAAGCGCCGGCTGCCCATGACCTCTTCTCCACCGAGTCCGACGACACCTCCTCCTCAGCTCGACTCCACTGCAGCACAGCCACCGACGCTTCAACCTTCTCCTCTACGCCATCCGTTGCTCCTCCTTCCTCGGTTAATGCTTCCATCCTTCTTCCTTTCTCTACTTGCTATTCTTCCGAATTCATCGGTGATTGTTAATTTCTATTGCATCGCGAATGTTAACTTGTGATATGTGAATGTTAACTTGTGATCTGTGATGTGTGCATGAGATAATTGGGGATGATATTGCTGCCCTGCTCGTTATTGTTATATATGCTCATGTGATTTTGCCATATGTGCAATGTGTTCGTTAGTAGTAATTTCAGTATGTTATCTTTGTTGGTCGCTGAGTTTTGTGATTGTGATTTGGTTGTGTTAGTCGTGTTAGCCCGTTAATATCCCCGCGCTTGTTCTTGTTAGGTAAATCGCTTTGTGCCGTAGTGTTGCTTGTGTTGCGCGATTTAGCGAGTCGGCGATCATTTTCTCCCCTTGTCGTCTCAACCCGCCTCATCGCTTCTAGATCCTCCCTTGTGCTTCTTGACCTCCCTTTGCTTCTCTCACGGTCGCTCGATTGTTAAGTCGCACGTGTGTTCGTAGTTCTATGTTTTGTGTCGCCCCGCCGCCGCCGCCTAGTTAGCCGTTGACCGTCTTTCCCTTTTCTCTCAACCTCCATGCTTCTAACCCTCCCTCAGTGCTTCTCGACTACCTCTTTCTTTCTTGCGGGTGTGCTATTTTTACACGATCACCCGCTATACAAGTAATCCTCAACTACTGTGTACAGATTGCATATAGATAATGGCATGTCACATGTTAGATAACTTTTTTAAAATATTCGATGTAATTTATTTTGAGCAAGTGTATCTCATGATTTGGTGCAGATGGACAGATCTTGGATCAATAGTAGGATGTTCAGCAAGGAACACATGGATGGGGTGAATGAGTTCATGACCTTTGTTTCTGAGAGACTCAATGATGATGAAGAGATGTTGTGTCCATGTCGTCGGTGTTTGAATCGGGTTTGCAAACCTAAAGGACAGGTGGAGGATCACTTGTATATTCATGGGATGGCTAGCACTTACACTAGATGGATACACCATGGAGAACCATTGGAGGTTGTACCACATGAAAATGAGGAACATCTTGATGAGCATACTAGTCATCATGAGGATTTTGATATGAATGTGGATGAAGAAGATGACCCTGATGATGGAATTCATGTTATGGTAGAGGAGTTGTACACAGCTGAAGAGGAAGGTAAAGGGAAAAAGTCTATGTTTGCAATTCTATTGGAAGAGATGAAGCAGAACTCTACCCCGTGCAAATTGTACAAGATTTAGTTTTGTAGTGAAGTTACTTCATATCAAGTCATTTTACCGAATTTCCAATGTTGCATTCACTGCACTACTGAAGTTGTTATCATCGGCATCCCCAAAGTGCTCTATTCCTGCAACATACCAGAAGCCAAGAGACTTATTCGTGCATTGGGGCTTGATACAATTCAATCCATGTGTACCCGAATAATTGTGTTTTGTTTCGAAAGAAGTTCGAAGGAAGTGATGTTTGTCCAGTTTGTGGTGCATCAAGATGGAAAGATAATGATGGAAGAAAAAAGATTCCTGAGAAGGTTTTGCGACATTTTCCGTTGATTCCTAGGCTGAAGAGAATCTTTTCTTCCAAAAAAAATGGCAGAGGAGGCGCAATGGCACAAGTTGAAGAGGAAACAGGTGGAGAATGAGCTCAGCCATCCAGCTGATGGCGAGGCATGGAAAGACTTTGACAGAAAGTATGGGTGATTTGCAGAAGATGCAAGGAACATCAGACTTGGCCTTGCTACTGATGGTTTCAATCCATTTGGCAAAATGAGCTCCTCGTATAGCATGTGGCCAGTGTTTCTTATCCCGTACAACTTCCCTCCGTGGGAATGTGTGGAGCAATCCAACTTCATCATGGGCCTACTTATCCCTGGTCGAGAATGCCCAGGAAAGGACATTGATGTCTTCTTGGAGCCACTTGTTGAGGAGTTGCTAGAGCTTTGGAAAGGTGTCCATGCTCTTGATGCATTTAGTGAGAAGAAGTTTGATCTACATGCTGCTGTAATATGGTGCATTTATGATTATCCTGCTTTGAGCACATTGTCAGGTAGAGTCACAAGAGGTTATTATGCTTGTGTGCATTGTGACAAAAACCCTTGCTCCAAAAGGATAAGGAATAAGATATGTTATATTGGCCATCGGCGTTTCCTTTCTAGGGACCATCCATGGAGGAGGAGGAAGGTGTTTGATGGTAATGTTGAAAACCGTGAGAAGCCAAAGGAATTTACCACGGATGAGCTGATGGAGCAACTAGGGAGGGTCAAGGATGTCAGACTAGGAAAGCATCCTGAAAGCAAAAAAAGAAAGCGGACGAAGAGGGCCAATGTTGGAAGCGAAGGTCGTGTTTGTGGATTTGCCGATTGGTCAAGTTTGAAGTCATGCATAATCTTGATGTGATGCACATTGAGAAAATATATGTGAGTACATCCTTGGTACATTTCTAGGCATGGTGGAAGTCAAAGGACAGATAAATTCTAGGCTCGATTTGGAGGATATGGGCATTAGGAAGCATTTACACTTGATCCGTGATGGAAATTCATATAGTGTTCCTCATGCCCCTACACAATGACTAAAACACGTAAGGCTGATTTTTGTGATTTTTGAAAAGTGTAAAATTTCCGATGGATACGCTCCAACTTAGCAACATGTGTTATCGCGATGGATGCAACCTTCAAGGACTGAAAACTCATGATTGTCATATTCTTCTTCAAAGGATTATACCCTGCTGTCCGAGGAATCATGCACAAGGACATATAAGGATGCGCCACCAACTGCGATTGATCTTTTCAAGGACACCCACCGCAGCAGCAAGTCAAAGTTATAGTGAGAATGCGAAGGATGCCATTGTGAGTACCTTTCCTATCTTCTCCGGTACTATGATGAACAAAGAGGGATAGAAACCTGAATTTTTTGTGCTATTGCTGCTAGGCTCAAATGGAGGCCTATGTTGCTCAACCAACACAAGAAGGGCATGATTCAAGACTCCTATTCAAGCTGTAGCTCATGTTCTGCCAAAATCAACTTTTCTTCGCAATGTTGGCATGCATCCGCAAAGAATGAAGAGAAATGCCAAAGCTGCTGCAATGAATGATCGTGTACATGAGCTTGAGAGTGAATTGCATGCTGAGAAGTTAGGAGCATCGTAACTTCGATCACAGCTTGGAGAATCTGAAGCAAGTAGAGGATCGAAAGATGCAGCAAAGAAGCATGAAGAAGAAACCGAGAAGTCAAGCAAGAAGGAAGTGAGATCCAAGGCTTCCTTCGCTCGCTTTTTGGCAGCAAGTATGCATCACCGATGCTCAGCAGAAGCTCTCAAACTCAATTAGGCTCTAGGTGATATTTTGGTGACATCTGTGATTGAGGCTGTGGATGCTATTTTGGTGATCGACTTTAACTTCCAACAGAAACCTAGTGTGGATGTAGATGGTTTTTTGATATGGTCATCTGTGATTGAGGTTGTATATGCCATGTGTGGTGAATTTGGCAAGCTCCAATAGCAACCTGAAATTTGAGACTTTGAGACTTGGTCTGGATGTGTGCTGAATTGGGTGATGGATGTAATTATATTTGATAGTTAATTTAACACTTGTGGACTGGTTATGATATACAATCATATTTCCATATGATGTTGGTTGATTTGAATCTGATTTTTGTATGGGCTGAAAGAAATTATATGGGCTGAATTGTGTGTGCTAAAAAAAATATATGGGCTGAATTGTGCAGGCTGAAAAAAACTGTATGGGCTACAATCATAAAAAAATTGTATGGGCTGCAATCATAAAAAAAATTGTATGGGCCAAAAAAAATCTAAAACCAAATAATGGGCCAGGAAGAAACAGCCCAAATAATGGTTGTGACCCATGAAGAGGCTGTCACACGTGGGCTTTAACAAGCCAAAATTCATTTTATGACATTTTTATATTCTCCATGTCGCGCCACGCCGCTTTTGATCTTACGTGGCATTTGCCCATGTGGCAAGGCCTAGGATTTTGTGACAACAAATGAATGTCATAAACCTCTGTGACACTAAAAGCCAATGTCATAGATTTGTGACATGAACTATACAGACGTCACATAATAAATTTGTGACGCGTGTTTTTTGACATTAGGATTTTCGTCAACCGAATGTCACAAATCTTGAATTGTGACATGAATTCCATATATTATGACAAAAATAAAATGTCAATAAATGACACATTTCTTGTAGTGTACTTTCAGCAAGCAGTAAGGCCACAGAAAAGATCACCAAAATAGCTCTACAACATGAACTTTCGGTTGATGTTGTAGAGCTATTTTTGTGAACCACAGACTACTAATCTAGCAAAACCGAAAGGACTACTAATCTACTAAACAGTGATCACAGCATCGCATGCACTCGACTACTCTAGCAAAACCGAAAGGACTACTAATCTAGAGCTCACGATTTGTGATCCAATCTCAGAACAAGACCAGTTACTTCATAGAGCAATTAAATCTAGCATAAGACAAAATAATTGAATTAATATTGCTCTCAGAACAGAGTTGCGCAAGATTTTAAGTCTTGGCCTTCTCATGCTAATGTTGAAGCTCTGCATTGATAATCTAAACTCTAGTGACCAAGATATGAGCTCTAAATAATGTTTCCACTGTCAAAACTTACAAATTCAAAGGAACAAAGATCTACTGTATCAGACACATGCAAGATATATCGAATGCACACATGCAGCCTTATATGACAAATAGTAAAGGGAAAAAATCTTATCTGCAATTACAAACAGCTATTGCGTGGTATACATTTCAAGTACATGTGAACAATTCAAATCAGTGAAGGAATCACTCGACTAGACAAAGGAAAACAATCTAATAGAGCTCAAATCTAGTCCCGTAGTTAGATCAATCTCAAAGATTCAACTAGTTCATCATAGAGCACACGAATCAAGCCCACAAGCAAACATATCATCTACCAGTTCTTGACCTTGAACAGAACTCAAAGAACAAGTACAGCCGACAATGTTTGCAGAGAATCAAAAGAACTCACAGTGTAGATGGTACTCAAAACCGTCCAGAAGAATACCAAGCCGATGAATAACAGAAAAGCACAATGTAGAATGATGATGAGTAAATGACTTATGGAAAAGATTATGACAAACAATACAACATAATCAGAACTGATAGCATAAATAATCAAGATGAAATTAAGATGACAGGAATGTAGGGAGTCTACTACTACTACTGCTATGTAACACTATTATTTTTGCTGCTACTACTATTGATATTCAATAAAACTGCTGCTGCTGCTAAGTGCTAACTGCTGCTACTAGTACTACTGTTGCTGCTGCTAATACTGCTAATCTGCTACTACTACTACTCCACATTCCACTGATTGAAGGAGACGAGAGGAAGGAGAGGAGAGGAGAAAGGGGAGGAGGAGGGAATGCTCACCACAGCTCAGGTCGACGGTGACTGGGGAGGTCCGAGGAGGCGGCGGCGATGGCGTGGACGAGGGTCGACAACGACTGGGGAGGTCCGAGGAGGCGGCGGCGACGGCGTGGACGGGGGTCGACAACGACTGGGGAGGTCCGAGGAGGCGGCGATGACAGCGTGGACGGGGGTCGACGGTGACTAGGGAGGTGTAGGAGAGGAGATATTACTGCCAGAGGAAGGAGAGGAGAGGAGAAAGGGGAGGAGGAGGGAGTGTTCACCGGTCACCACGGCTCGGGTCGGCGGAGGAGGGAGATCTGAGGAGGTGGCGACGACGGGCTCGATCGGGAGAGCGGGGATGTGGATCTGGTTGGTATAGCGCTTAAGTGCAGTGCACGTGCAAAACCCTGGCTTGAGGACGGTTCTAAACTAGAACCGTCGGTGATAATAATGATATCACAGACGGTTCTGAAAATAGAACCGTCTGTAATAAGCTCCCCTTCCCACACGCTGGAGTTATTACCTACACCAAACAGCAAGCACTGTAATAAGACCTCTTATAGTGTATTAATAAGACCTCTCACAGTGTATTTCTGTACAACAGCCCAATAAACATAGAGATACATATGTATGACTCATTCTCAAAATTCACCTATATATCATACATTTTTCACATATACATAAATGCAAATTCACAAATACATCACACACATGCATTGTTTTATACATAAATGCAAATTCACAAATACATCACACACATACATTGTTATACACATAAATGCAAATTCACATATACATCACATACATGTATTGTTATATATATATATATATATATATATATATATATATATATATATATATATATATATATATATATATATATATATAAATGCAAATGCCCACATATATATCACATATTCTCATTCCACTTGCTTATTTCCTTTAAAAATTAGCCCTTCATGATGATCAATGCGTATGTAACTAGTTTCGTCACATTGTTCGTTGTCGACCCTTATGCCATTTCCAAAAGGAGGTAACCCATCAAATTGATTGTATTCGTCCTCATCCACTACATTCTCTACTCCGACAATTCTCCTTTTTCCATGAAGAACTACATGGCGCTTCTTATTTGCCGGATCGGTTACATAGAAAACTTGAACAACTTGATTAGCGACTACGAATGGTTCGTCTTTGTATCCGACACATTGGAGGTCCACGGTAGTGACTCCGTACTTGTCAACCTTCACCCGTAGGAGATGCACCCAACGGCACCGAAATAAGGGGATCTTGAAAACCACGTAGTCGAGCTCCCAAATCTCTTCTATGAACCCATAGTATGAGTTTCTCAACCCATCGGTATTGAGCGCATCTATCTGGACACCGCTATTCTGGTTAGTGCTCTTTATATCCTAAGCCTGTGTATAGAATGTGTACCCATTTATGTCACATCCTTGCCATGTCACAACTGTAAATGTTGGCCCTTTTGCCAACCATATCAGTATCTCACTTGACAAGCTCCTAGCGATTTGCTCCTTGAACCATTGGTTGAACCGACCATTGTGTTGCCTCATGATCCAAACATCCGGCCGCTCCGGATTCTGTTGCTGAAGCACATCCTTGTGCTGGTCGACATAAGGCGCCACTTCAGTCATGTGTTGCAAGACCGTGAAATGGGCTTGAGCATACGCTGCCATATCTGGAGTGATTACTTTCCTTCCGATAGTTCCGATACCCTTGAGTCTCCCCTCATGACGAGATTGAGGCACACCTATCAGTTGAATTTGAGCCATATAATCGACACAAAACTCAATGATCTCTTCGCTTGCATAACCTTCGACGATGTTGCCCTCCGGTCGAGATCGATTCCATACATAGGACATGAGAATTCCCATGAACCTCTCAAATGGGTACATGCTATGTAGGAATACGGGCCCACACATTTTTATCTCCCACACAACGTGAACAATGAGATGGACCATGATATCGAAAAATGAAGGAGGGAAATATATCTCAAGATGACATAGAGTCATCACCACCTCGTCCTGCAGACATCTAGTCCTTTGGGATCGATGACCTTCTAAGCAATTGTGTAAGAAATAACATAGCCTCATGATTGTCTCTCGGAATTTGATCGGCAAAATATTTCTAATTGCAATCGGGAGCATCTGTGTCATCAGCACATGACAATCATGAGACTTCATGCCATTTAACTTCAAATCTTGCATTGAAACAATTTTTTTCATGTTGCCGGAGTAACCAGATGGAACTTTGACACGATGCAAGCACTGGCATAGTTCTGTTTTCTTGGCCTTGGACAAAGTGTAACACGCAGGGGAAGGTACTTTCTTCCATTATCTATTTTTGTCGGTGCTAACTCAAGCCTGATATCCATATCAGCCAAGTCAAGCCGTGCTTTGACACCGTCCTTTATTTTATCACGAATATTCAGTAAGAGACCAATCAAGCTATTACATACATTCTTTTCTACGTGTATGACGTTGTTGGACCGAAATGGCGACAGAGGGGGGTGAATGTCGACTTTAAAAATCAACCCCTCAAAAGTACTCACGAAAACACTCCTCTCCAACAGCTATGATAAGCTATGAAGTGGATGAAAAGAGGGACTCTTGAAACTCAAGCTGCAAATCCAATTGAAGAAAGCAATAACAGAGAAGAACCAAAAAGGAACAAGAGAATCACATCAGCTCACAAATTGGCCGGTCAGACCTCTCCCCAATGGCCGGTCAGACCGCTCTGTATGGGCTGGTCTGACCGGTCCAACGCCGCCGGCCTGACCGCTGCTTCATGGCCGGTCAGACCGCCCATGTCCATCCGGTCTGACCGCTTAGAGCTGAAAAATTCAGACAGACCAGCAGCCTGACACTTCTGCATAGTAAAAACTGAAAACTCTGATTTTTGGCCAATTAGGAAATATGCAGCTGATTTCCCTTAGCCAAAAGAACACACACCTATTCTAAATAACATGAATGACTTTTGGAACAAAGGATTTCATCAAGAGAGCAAGAAATTCAGAGATTTGCTAAGGACTTGAAAAAGTACAGAGGGAACCTCAAAAATCAAATTTCTCCTCAATCATTAAACCTTGATCATGAGCTTTTGCAGATAAGTTCGCAATAGTAAAAGGACTTCTCAGACCAAAAATCAGGACATCTCATGAAGAGAAACTCGAGAACCACCAAAACCCTAGAAGTGGAGCACTAAAGATAGCCACAACTGAAAACTTCAAATTGCCATCTCCTCTTTGATCCCTTGGCCATGAAACTTTGGAAATAGCTAATAGATAGCCTCTGGACTCTAGGTACCAAATTTCAAGCCATCTCAAAGAGGGAAACTGGAAATACACCAAAACCCTAGAAAGGCACAGAGAGGGCTCAAGAACAGGGAAGAACCAAAAACATGATTCCTGCAAAATTGATCAAATTACTCTTGGAACTAGATGACCAAAGGGTCTAGAAATGCAATCCTATCATGGAGCAACCCATTTTGCCACTCCCCAACAAGAATCGAGCCAAAACACAAAAAGTCAAGAATCAAGCCAGAGAAGCATCGAAGGAAAAACAGGAGGCACTAGAGATAAACTTCAGATTTCCATTTCAAATCAAAAGAGGATTACAGAGGAGTCCCGATACGCATGGACATTAGAACAAGAGGAATGATTACAAGACTCTCAACTCATCCTCTCCCTCTCCCTAAACCTCAAGAACACACACCTTACATGTTTCTTGGAGAGGAGACAAGCAACAGAGAAGCTACGATGGAGACAAAACCTCTGCCCTCTCCAACAACTCTCCACTACTAAAGCCTCACCAACTAAAGCCTAAAGCCAAAACAAACTCACGAAGCCTCTTTTGACTCTAGCAAACCCTAATTCTCTCCCAAAGCCATGAGGGGGCATACAGCCACTCCCTCCTTTATATAGCCCTTGGCTAACGGGTCTCCACCCCGTTACACCCGCTAAACCCGAACGGAGCCCGCTCCCGCTTGTGCAGCCTCGCGAAATTACCATTTCGCCCCTCCTGCACCTTCCGGGAAGCTTCCGTGCTCCTTGTCGTCCAAGCCTCGCAACCACCTCGAGTCTCCGCCGTCTTCGACACATCTTGACCGTTCTGACCTCAACACCGCTCGCGTCTAGTCCGGTCCCCTCGTATCTCGCCACAACTCCGCCTCGACGTGCTGCAGCCATCACAGACAAGAAACACATCAAATAGCACCGCTCGATACATGTAAGCATAATAGCATCAACAAATCACACTTACGCAAAATAGAGTCCAAACTTGTCGAATCATCAGAATATGCATCCTAAGCCTTTTGACCAGGTTTGACCAAGTCCGACCGAGCCCGATTGCACCACGCAACGTCAAGGTCCGAACTAACCAAATCAAACTTGACTTCCCTAAACCAATGTCAAATACTCATCACACACATGGGATGACCTCCACATGGTCTCTCAATCTCCCCCTTGATGAGTATATTGACAAACCCCGAAAAAACACAAAGTTGAGTTTGAAATGCAAGAAAGAAGTCAAACATGGTCCAAAGGAAGGAAATGAAGCTAATGACCATGTCGACACAAGGAGCACAAGAAAGAGCAAGTTTTCCTCAAAGATCCCAAAATAGCTTTTTCTACCACTATTCTCCCCCTTTTGGCAATAAACACATCAAGGATGCAAAAGAGAGAATATGACGTGGTATTGGATGAAATGGCTGAAGTTGATTTATTCTAAGCATTGTAGCCATGAGAATTATCCAAAATGACCATAATGTATTACACCAAGCCCTAACTCAATAAAAGGCTATCTAGATCATGACAAGATATGTATAACTCAGCTAGAACACATAGATGACGATCTGAAATGTAGTGCATTTTGTGAGCATGTCAAGTCATCAATAAGCTAAGTCTAGTTGGAGATATCCAAGGATGATGCAGGCCATGTCAATAAACTAAGCGGAACCAAGAAGCTAGTATTGAGTCCAAATAGAGTGCTATATGCTCAAGAATGAAACATTGGTTCAAGTACTTGGTTCGTTTTGTAAGTTAAGCAAAATGAGCACAAATAACATATTTTCTTTTGAAACTTATGGTCGTTTCCAACCAATATTTTTATCATGTGCTAGATCTCAAGCCTTATGCGACCACTCCAAGCAAGAAGCTTAAGAAGATAGTCTAGGTCATCCAAAACTCCCCCTGAGTTCATGCCTAGTGCAATGGCAAGCTGTCTCATGAGAAAGAATTGGTGAGATCAGTTTTTTCGCACAAAAGAGATCTTTTTGCTTTCATAAAAGATTGCACTAACTCATGCTGCATCAAGAGACTAAAATAGCTCAATCTAAGGCTCAATAGAGATTCAACGCTCAACTCAGCCTATTTGACATGGCATGAATCATAAAAGGATAACTCAAGAAAGACTAATCTCGAGAGCTAGCATGACAAGTTTTAATTCAAGTGGAGAAATTTTAATTAACTTATCATGGCAAAAGCTAGTCTATACATATGAAGTCATGATCAATCTAGCAAATAAGCACAAGTCATGGCAAGGTGTAAAGCATTGTAAACATGTCATAACAGGATAATAATCAAGGCTCAATTATATTACAATGCGAGATGCTAAAATGCAAGAAAATCCAGCTCCCCTCAACATGAGATGCAACTTTTAGTTCAAGTTGAGTTATGTCAATGTTAAGCTCCAGAAGCTCCCAAATGAACTCCCCCTGAACCAAAGCAGTAAAATCGAGAAGCTGGCAAAGAAAACCAAACAGGCAGTCCTTAAAGCATAGATAAGATATAGAGGATATTATGGCTCAGACTGACTCTCATCTACCCCATATGACTCTAGGACTATCAACTGGTCATCTAACAGACTAAGGAGCAAACACGTACCCTGTCTACCCGAGGGTGGCCCGACCCTCGCTAGAACCTATAAGCAGTGAGTGAGCTCAACATAGTGAGAAGAGAAACAGCCAATAAGCAGCATCCTAGAATCACAAGATAAGAGTAAGAAGTCTAAACGGCTAGACAAGAGAAGCACTCTAATCTAGGCTAGAAGGACTAAACCCAAATGCTTTGGCCCTTGGATAAGTATCGACAGCAAAATATACTTTCGCTTCATACACAACCAAGAAGGAAGGTTATAGATGCAGAGAGTCACAGGCCAAGTGCTATGTCGACTGCTCAAGTTACTGAAAGGATTCATTCCATCTGTACTTAGTCCAAATCTTATATTCCTTAGTTCTGCACCGACATCTGCAAAACTCCTATCGATGTTTCTCCACTGGGCGGAATCAGCAAGGTGTCTTAGCATTCCATCCTTCTTGCGCTCCTCTGAGTGCTAACGCAGTAGTTTTGCCTCCTTTAGATTTGGAAAAAACCGTTTCAAACGGGGAATTATAGGAAAATACCATGCCACCTTAGCAGGAGGTCCTTTCTTCACCTCTGTTCCCTCATCGTCATCTGATTGATTATTATGTTTGTATCGGGATGCGTTGCACACCAGACATACATGCATGTTTGCATACTCTTTATGGCAGAGGATACAGTCGTTCGGAAATACGTGTATTCTTTCTACTTTCATTCCCAATGGACAAAGAACCTTCTTGGCTTTATACGTGGTTTTAGGCAACTCATTTCCCTCCAGAAGCATGTCCGCTAAAAGACCTAGCAGCGTCGTGAAACTCTTGTCGGACCAACCATTGCTTGCCTTCAATTTCAACAATTCAAGCATGGCCAACAACCTCGTGTATTTTGACCTGCAGTACATGAACAAAGGTTTCTCCGAGTCCACCATCAAGCCCCGGAATTTAACATACTCTCTCTCATCATAGTTCTCTTCTACATCGCGAAGCATTTGATCCAGATTGTCATCATGCAACCTATCCGAATCCGAACAACAGTCAACATCATCTGGCAGCATATCATTCACTTCATCGGCAATGTCATCCGGCGGCTTATCATTGACTTTGCTATGACAGGTCCAACACATATAACCCTTTTTGAAACCCCTCCGAATAAGTGTGCTTCAATTTGCTCTCGGTTCTTAAACATTTTTAAATTCTCGCAGTCAATGCATGGACAATACATATATTCCACCCCCTTATTCAACATATCCTCCTCGGTAGCTCTTGTAAAAGCAGACACGCCATTAATGTACTCTTCACTCACACGATTCGCGGCATACATCCAGCTTTGGTCCTACGTTATGCATATATATAACAACTTAGTATTAAAAATTAAATTAATTAATTATTACTACATATATACCACATGCATTGAGGCTTTGCTAGCTTAATTCATATTATAAACACAATAGCTATTTTCCCAGCAATCGCTGAAGGTATATAACCAATAATTTTGACAAATTTGGCCTCCCACATGACGGGAACTGATCATGTATGGTCAAGTAGATGCAAACCATCTTCAATAATACTCACCAAAACATAGATCTAAATTGTAATGCAAAGAAAAATAAATTTCATTACTAACCATCTAGGGCAACCAGGAACGTATGAATCTTCAAAGCTCTAGGTGCAGCACCAGCTGAAATCCACCAAATTAACTGGCCTAGAATCCTTGCCTCCTCCAGGTGCAGCACCGGCTAGATCTGGATCAAAATGAGACAGATGCGGTTCTGAACGGCGAAATAAATACATAGTATGATTATCATAGACGGTTTTTTTAAAAAAACCGTCTGTGATAAGCTGATTATCATAGAAGATTTTTAATAAAATATCTTCTGTGATAATTCTCAAATTATCATAGATGGTTTTTATTAAAAATTGTCTGTGATAATCAGCTTATCACAGATGGTTTTTTAAAAAACCGTATGTGATAATTGTTTTTATTAAAAACCGTCTGTGATATTCCAGTATCATAGATGGTTCATCGGTAAGAACCGTCCTAGGGGGCTCTAGGAACGAGGAATTGGATCGGCTTGCTGAAATTCGGCGGCGCGCTCGGCGGCCGGCCGTGGGGAAGGAGGTGGCGCCGGTGAGTAATGGGAGCACGAGGGCTCGATTGCTCATAGAGAGGGGTAGAGGGGAGTGTTGCAGTGCGGATGGGAGTCTCTGCCGGGGTTTTATAGAGGGGAAAAAGGGCGCGCGGCGAGGGGCAGGTGAAGATGAGCACGGCAGCGGCATGGCGACAGTGGAGCCAGCGAGACAAGATGTCAATTGGCAACGTGAGCTGGCGTGGCGGGGGTGACGCGCGCGTGCAGAGCCGTGGACCGATCGACCCGTGGCCGACGCAAGCAGCATGGCGCGGTGGTTGCACGTCCCTCGGCCGTGCGATGGGGAAAGATGGTCGAGGAGATGGCGGCCAGGCGATGATGCAGCGCAACGTGGCGACGAGATGGCGGTGGGTCCCTGGTGACGTGCGCGGCGTGGCGCCGAAGACCTGCGGTCCGAAGGGGGTGTCGCGAGGGAGGCGGCTGCGGCGCCGGGTTTGTCTGAGCGGAAGGCTTCGGCCTTTGTCCGAACGCCGCGGAGTGGGGAGGAAGACACGGTGGGCCGGCTGGCTGGGCTAGCCGCAAGCCCCTTTTCCTTTTTTTTTCTATTTTTATACCAATTCATATCCATACTTATGTGTAAATTTTTAGGGCTTATTTCTTTACATCCATTTCCAGATTATTATCATTTTAGGATATTTGTATTTTTATAGATATATATATTTCCATGCCTATTTTTATACACATTTTTATATAAAAATTCCCTTTGCTTCTAATTCTTTATTACTATTATTCTGGTAACTTTTTATTTTTATTATTTCTATATATATTCACACCTTCACTTTTATTCCCTCCATCCTATTATTATTAGTTTCATGTTTCACTCAATATTTCTTATTGGTTTTTGTTGCAGGGGTGGCCCCCACCTAAGCCCAGCAGGCCTGTTTCGGGAGTGCAAGGCCTAGAATGGGACATGTATAGTGACATAGGTACCCCTGAGGGGAGAACTCATGTATATGGGTATAACTGTAAAGGCACTCCCCATGTGGAGGTAATATAAGACATAGGCCATGAGGAAAGGGGCCTAAAGCATTCATTTTACTCAACTCTCCACTACTACACTCTCTCTCTGTTTGGTCTGTAACCACAACAGTTGGCGCTGTCCGTGGGGAGGACAAGAGCAAGCCTCCAGATTTGAAGGAGGATGGCACCAAAGAAAGCTTCACCGGCGACGGTGAAGAAGAAGAAGGCGGAGGCGGCAAAGTCTCGCGTCAGCACAAGGGCTTCGGCTTTAGCAGCCGCAGGGATGAGCAGTGGTGTAGGTGCGACCGAGGACCCCGCCACTGGCGCGACGACCAACCCTGCCATCGACGCGATGACCAACCCTGCCATCGACGCGACGACCAACCCCGCCATCGACGCAACGACCCACCCCGCCACCGACACGACGACCGATCCCACCAGCACTGCACCAACGGCCAACCTCGGCGATGGCAACGCAGGCGCACCCGTTTTTCCACCCGGCGCAGAAACGGTGAATGACCCCAACAGCGACTCGAACCTCGTCACCGGCTCTAGGGCCCTCCGGGACAACGCGGCACGCAGCCTGGGCGCGCAGGCCGTGATCACCACCATGCCGACGGCACCGCCAAGCGCACCGACGGCCCCGGCCACGCCCGCGGTAGAGACAGCCCTACTGGCGGCCCTCAGCGCGTTTCAGCGGGAGCTAACGGACCTCCGCGGAGCCTTCCGGGACATGCAGGAGGCTCGGAGCCAACACGCCCCTCCGGTAGTGGCATCCAACCCGCCCGAAAAGGCGGATAGCCGCGACGCCCCACGCCTAGCCGCGCCCACTACGGTGCGTGACCGAGTCCCCGCTTCTGCGGGCCTACGCAGCGCCATGGCCTGAAGATTTCAAGTTCCCGAAGGCCATCGAGGCCTACAAAGGCGACTCCGACCCGCGAGTTCGTGCGCGCGTGTACGAGACCGCCATTGAGGCCGCTGGCGGAGATGACACCACGAAGGCAAAAGGGCTCCCCCTCGCATTACAAGGGGTGGCGCTATCCTGGTTCTTCACCATTGAACCACAGTCCATCTACGCGTGGGAACAGGTCCACAACCGACTCTACAACAACTTCCAGGGAAACTATATCGAGCGTGTCGACGCGGACCAGCTCTTCGCAGTCAAGCAAAAACCTAAGGAAAGGCTCCAGGACTACTTCAAGCGCTTTGCGAAAGTGCACTGCCAAGTCAAGGATGTCAACGAAACAACAGTCATCAACGCAGCAATACAAGGCCTTCGACCGGGGCCAATGGCCGAGTACAACGCGCGCAAGCCCATTAAGACGGTCGGGAAACTCTTCGACAAGATGGAGGAGTATGCCAGAGCGGAGGAGGACGCGAGGAGGCGACACGGTGATGACTCCGACTCCAACAAGGCGGAAGGCTCGGTCAAGAGCGACAACTCGCCGAAACAGGGCTCTTCGAAACGTAAGCGTAAGCAAGTGCTGCCGAAGGGCGCCTCCGAACGCAAGGACCCCCAACACAATGACCAGCCAGGCAACAGGCCCAAGCGCGACCAGCGCAAGTCCAGGAAACCTCGTTACGTTTTCGACATCGAGGGCGGCTCCGAAGACAACGCCTCCGCAGGTCGCGGAGGCAGAGGGCGCCGAGGCCGAGGACGGGGACGTGGCCGAGGTCGAGACGACCGGACCCGCGAAGAGTACGGCGACCAGCACCACGGGCAGTGGTGCGAAATCCACGGCCGGGGCAACCACGACACGCGTGCTTGTGCCACCATCGCAGCGCTACGGCAGAGCGTTGCCAGGGACAAAAACCCGGATGCACGCGCGCTCGCCGTGGCTCACGCCCAGCACCCTGTGACCAAGGAGCACAACCCCAGGAAGGCTTCCTGCGAATCCAGGCGCATGTACAGCAACCTCGGGAAGGCCTCCTACAGTTACAAGCCCCGGAGGGAGCCCAGCGCAGGATTATCAACGTCATCTCCGGAGGCTCTCCGGAGTTCGCCTCGGCAAGACAACGGAAGGCTTACGCGCGAGGCTGCACCACGCCGCGGCATACCGGCGTGGCGCCACCGAATGGGCGCAACATGAAGTCACATTCACGCCACGACGCCGAGGGCGTGGAGTTCCCACCAAGACCCTTTGGTCGTCCGGGTCCTCGTAGCCGGGTGCGACGTCAGGCGCGTCCTAGTCGATGGAGTAAGCTCCGCAAACATCCGGTTCGCGGTGGCCTTCGATCAAATGGGGATCCCTCGGAGCCGATTGGGCCCTTCAGGCATCCCGCTGCAAGGATTTGGAGGGCAGCCTTTGCGCGCCTTAGGCCAGATATGCCTCCAAGTCTCCTTTGGCCAAAACGACAACGTCAGGAGCGAGGATGCCATCTTCGACGTGGTCGACATTGTATACCCCTACAACGCCATAATAGAGCGGCCGCTCCTAAACACCCTCGGGGCAGTCCCGCATCACGGCTTCCTGTGCATAAAGCTTCCCGGGCCGCGGGCCATCATCACCATTCATGGCGACCAGGACATGGCCCGGCGCATAGAGCTTGGCGCCAGAGGTCCGTGCCACGTGGCTCGCCAAGGCACCTAAGCTGGGAGGGCGGACGCGAAGCCCTCGGGCACCCCCCGAGAGCGTCCCGCGCTCCTCGCGCGCAAGGTTGCCCCGGCAGCAGCGGCTCATCAGCGATCGCCCCACCCTCCTAGCGGTTAGTGGTCGGTATTCCTCCCCCTTCTTTTGTAAGTGCTCACCCGCGCAAACGGGAATTTAATAAAGTTCACCGTTTGCACAAATTTCTGTTCTTTGAAACAAAGACACGCGTTCACGCGCGTACTCTCCGTCAAAGATACGGGCATGAGTATAAATAAAGACACGCATTCGCGCGCGCACTCTCCGTCAAAGATACGGGCATGAGTATAAACAAAGACACGCATTCACGCGCGCACTCTCCGTCAAAGATACGGGCATGAGTATAAATAAAGACACGCGTTCGCGCGTGCACTCTCCGTCAAAGATACGGGCATGAGTATAAACAAAGACACGCGTTCGTGCGCGCACTCTCTGTCAAAGATACGGGCATGAGTATAAACAAAGACACGCGTTCGCGCGCGCACTCTCCGTCAAAGATACGGGCATGAGTATAAACAAAGACACGCGTTCGCGCGCGCACTCTCCGTCAAAGATATGGGCATGAGTATAAACAAAGACACGCGTTCGCGTGCGCACTCTCTGTCAAAGATAATGGCATGAGTATAAATAAAGACACGCGTTCGCGTGCGCACTCTCCGTCAAAGATACGGGCATGAGTATAAACAAAGACGAGCGGGGGGACGTCTCCGCACGCACTCTACGGAGCATAAATAAGACGTAGCGTCGAGGTTCACCTTCGCACGCAATTTCACCGCCCGCAACGCGCGGAGGCTCGCCTCCGCGCGTAGTCTACGGACTCTAAAATAAGACGTAGCGTCGAGGTCCACCTCCGCACGCACTCTCCGGAGTATAAAGAAGACGCAGATGCTATCCCTGCGCACTCTACGGAGTATAAACAAGACGCGAACACCGCGCACGCACGGGCGTCGCCCCAGTGCGTACTCTTCGGAGTATAAATAGGGCGTGGACGCCAACCCCACACACTCTACGGAGTATAAACAAGACAGGAGCACCGCGCACGCACGGGCGTTGCCCCAGTGCGTACTCTTCGGAGTATAAATATGACGTGGATACCGATCCCACGCACTCCCCAGAGTATAAAGAAGGCGCGGACGCTGTCTCCGCGCACTCTTTGGAGTATCAACAAGGCGTGGGCATTGGCCCCCACGTACTTCAGAGCACAGCTTACCCTAGTTAATTCTACGGCGGGCAAAGTGCACCACGGGGGCCCACTCCCACGCGCCGCCTGCAAAGTACCAAGGCGACGTGTTAAGAGGTGGGTCCCGCTGGCACACCGCGAGCGAAACACCAGAGGCTGGTTCCGCGAGCACACCCGCGGCGAAGCACCAGAGGTCGCTCACGCCACGCTCTCGCGCGTCGCCCGACCAGGTGCGGCCCGCGCCACCACCGAAGGGTAGGGGACGAGCGCCGCGCGTCTACTCCGACCAGGCGCCACCCCGCCTCGCCACTCAAGGGTAGGGGACGGAGCGCTCGCGCGTCTGCTTCGACGTGGCGCCAGCTCCGCTGCCGCTTAGAGGGGATATCGAGCTGAGCGTGTGCGGTTATTGCAACTACGGGTATACCTCGATCACACTGCCCCCGCAGGGCGCAACTCATCGCGTACGGGCACGCGTACAAACCCTCCGAGCTTACCATGGGACAATGTAGCCGGAGGGTGGCGATGTACTTCGCAAGATCTGGTCAAGACTGTTCTTTGTATTCGCTAAGGATGCTTACAAAGGCGCACAGACACCCCTGGCGCACCAGGCTCCCAGTCGGCAGGCTCATCCTTAACATGCGCCCGTACCACTTGTACCGAGGTCCCACTCGAAGACGCCCGACTCGCCCAGAAATCCAATGCTTCCTCGGCTCTTTGCCAGCACCGAAGACGTCGTCGGGTCGCGAGGTCAGAGATCAGCAGCCGGCCCCGGTTGGGTAGCTGCTCGGACAAGGGGGCAGGAATCATCACAGCGGAAAAACAACTCCGTATTTTTGCAAACACAAAACAAAGAAGACAACCAGGGCTTCGGTTACAACGCACACCAACACGCGACAACCTCCTATCACACCTGTGGATCCACGGTGTCCTCCGGAGCCGCAGCGCCATCGTCGTCACGCCGGGGGACCTCGTCTAGAAACCGGCCAAGGTTCCCCTCGCCGTACAAGTTGTTCTGTAGCTCGACTATGGGTGCGGCCTCGCCGCAGTATTCCCATATCCGCTCATGGAAGAACCTCACGGCACGGTGTACAGCTCGCACGGCATCGGACATTACGCCGCCCCTGCAGGCATCTCCAGTCGGGGATCGGCTAACCCCGCAACGTGCTCACAACCGCGGTGTCGCAGGAGCGCGCACATTAGACACGACGCCACGTATGCGCAGTGACTGCCGAAGATCGCCGCGGCGCCACGCGCAACGCCAGCCGCCTCTCCAATCCACCGGAGTGACCACGACGAGCCTCGGGCCGGAAGGAGCGCGTGCGGCACTTCGCGACAAGCCCTTGAGAGTGTCTTCGGGGCCAGCATGGCGCCCCGAGCGCGCGCGAAGCATCGCCAAGGCTTGATCTCGCCCGCGAGCTCGATTCGCCCGCGAGAGGCTGCAAGCTCGCTGTTTCTCCCCTCCAGAGCAGCGATTTGTTGTACAAGGCCGTCCCGTTCTGCAGCAGCCTCTTGCCGCACCGCTTCCGTGGCCGAGGCTCGCGCCGCGGTGACGAGCCCATCGGTGCGCGTCTTCATCTCCGCGCACTCCTACTCCAGGCAGCGTATACGAGCATCCTGGGCAGATCGCCTTTCCGCAGCTCCCTGCAGCTCTTCTTCGACGGCCCGCAACCTGCTCCGTATCGCTGCTCCCTCGCGGACGTGAGCACTTTGCAGGGCCTGGGCCAGCACGAGTGTCTGTGCGACGCAGGAGTTAGCAAACGCGAAGCTGCTGCAAGGGGGTCTAAAAGGCAGATGCTTACCCGCACCCCCGACACCTCCAATGCATGTCCAAGGCGCCCTGACCCATAGGTCTGCAACACCTGTTGTCCGATGCTGGAGGCCGCGTCTTCCGCAATTCCGTGCCATGCCCTCAGAGTGTCCGGCGGAGGGACGAAGTCCACCGGGCTTGGCCGCGCGGCACCTGTGTCGCCAGCACCGGAACCCCCGCGCTCAAGGAACGGTTCCTCCTCCGGGAGAAGTGTCGCTACGAAGAGGGATTACACATGTCACGAGGCGTTTAAAAGAGAGAGAGAGAGAGAGAAAAAAAAAATCGAAGGAGTACCACCGTAACCTACCTTCGGTCGCGGGCGGGGGGCTTCGCGGAGACGTCTCCCTAGCCGCGGGTGGGAACGCTTCCACTTCGGCCCCAACGGACGGAACTGTCTCGGAAGGACTGGGGACCACTGCGTCAGGACCTAGCGCCAACCGAGCCTGCGCCACGGCCACCGTGGCCCGAGGGGCTGGGAGGGCGTGGGGTGGAGGGACCTCGATGCTCGAAGCAGGGTCCCACAGGCTCCCAACACCGGTCGCCACAGCGAACCCTCGCGAAGTCCGCGGAAGGGTGGACTGCAGGCACGCCCACTTCGCTTGGGCGGAAGATACCGCCGCGGTACCTGCCACAAAAGGGGCCCCTCCGGCTGCAGCATCCGCTGAAGGAGTCTACGCAGCTACGATGATAGAAGTCGGGGACTTCACCCCCACGACTTCCGCGGGGGTTACCCCCACCTTTGCGGGAGGCACCCCCGCCTCCGCGAGCGACACTTCGGCCTCAGCCGCCACGGATAGCAAAGGCGGCGCTCCACACGCTCCCGCGGAGGGCAGCCCCACCAAAGCCATGCTCGGAGACGAGGACTCTGTACCGGTGTCACCAGCTGGCACCACCACCTCGGCAACGGCCGCGGGCAACGAGGCCTCGCGCGCGCCTCCATCGCGGCGCGCCGCCTCGGTCTCCGTGCCCTCTAAATCTGAATCGGCATACCTCGCCGAACCCGACCCCGGGCTCACCGCGCCGGCAGGAGCAGCGGCAACCGCCGTACGGGCCGTGGTCGCGGTGCTCCGGGTCCTTTTGCGGGACTGCGCCTTCGTCTTTGTGGCACCATCATCCTCGTGTTGCTGGTCCGGAGGGGGGCGATCCGGCATAGGAAGCCCTAAGGCCTCACACACGCGGTTTATCCGCCCCAATCCGGCCTCCGCAGTCGCAGCTGCGCGTTGCCCGTGCTCTCTACCGGTGTATGGCCCGAGGAACACGCGCGCGGTGCGCTCCGTGTCCTCAAGGCGAGTCCCTGCCCCAAACGACACATTTACATAAATGCAGTACATACAATTGAAGAGGAAGATATGGTTGAGACTTACAAAGGCCAATCGGCACGGGCAACGAGCAAACGGACGGGCGAACGTTGTCATCCCGATGTTCACCGGCTGTGAAGCGCCAACCGTGGGAAAGCGGCATTGCACCGAGCATCATATACTCCTCGGCGAGGTCGCGCATATTGAAGCGGGCGGCGACCCCCACAAGTCTCCGCGCTCTCAGCCTATCTTCCTGGTCAAGCGCTAAGTCGGGGGAAATCTTGAATGTAATTGGCCCGCCTACGCATTCGAGGCCGCTGCCACTCGTCACACGATGGTAGAACCACCGCCGCCTGGGCTGACCTCCCACTTCCTCGGTCGCGTCGCAGGAAGAGCTTCCCACATGACGCGCCCGCAGAGGAAGTTGTGACGCCAAATTTCGGCGGTGTACCATCCTTCCGCTCCTTCGGTTGGCACCGGGCCTCATGCAGATATGCAAACAAGGAAGCGCTGGGCCAACACCCCTCTGAGCGCAGGGCCCAGTTGTACACGGCAAGGCGAGCCACCGCGTTCGGAGTCAATTGTGACAACTCGAACTTGAAGGTCCGTAGCACCGCCCCGACAATTGCTGCGGACGGAATGCGAAGCCCAGCTTCGAAGTAGGCAACAAAGACGATCGCCTCTGACTTCCTAGGGTGCGGCTCCGTTTCGTCATCGGCGGGCAACCGCACAGCGTGGCGATCCGATAGCTTCCCATCTCGCAGCAGTGACCGGATGGTGTCCTCCGTCACGAGCGTGCGGCCCAACTCGCCAGAGTACGGACCCTGACTCTTCTTCGCCGCCCACCACTTGCCTGCCGCCGGCGAATCGCGCTCCCCCAGCGTGTATTTCACCTCGAGAGGCGAGGACCACCTGCGGATGGCAAAGCCGCCCACCTGAGTACGCTCGTCGCAAGTCACCATTAGCATCCACGGGGAATTCGGCAGCAGGAAAGGGGCGCGGGAACAGGGCGAGCGAATGCGGAAAGCGACGTGAACAACCAGAAAGCGCGAGGAGGCGTGGGCACAACTCCACGGGGGGTTCTTAAAGGCCCCCCGCCTCCCACCATGAGTAAGCGCAAATGGCGAGCGACAACCGCTCACCTCCCCACGCGCGAAGTCGAAGCGTCGCGGCGGTCCACATAGCCAGCACTCGACAGGGGTCGTCCAGAGTCCTCTCACCACGCGACGCGTCACTAGCGTCCCGCCGCGTGTCGGTCAGCACAAGCAATAAACACAGGTCGCGACCCTGGCCACACCTGCCCGAAGAGACAGCCACAAGTCTGCGCGGCATGCGCAACCGAGGATCAGCGAGCAGCGCAACCGCTCGCAGCCGGTGGCGCACGTTGGAAGGGGGGCAGCCAGCGGGCGGCACGCCTACCGCGCCGCGCCACGTGCCCCGCCCCTCGAAGGACCAAACTTGACCGCGGGCGGCCCGTTGGCACACCAATCATGACCCGCCACGTGTTCACCCTGAGTGGACAAGTGCGTATGGATATAGCAGCCCGATCGCCAGCCGGGGTCGGCGCGATTCCCGTGGCCATTAAAGCGCACTACCAGAGGCGCCACCTGCGAATCCGCCGCCACCACTTGAAGGCGAGGGACGAGCGCCGTGTGCGTCTGCGCCGACTAGGCGCCAGCCCGCGCCACCGCTCGGAGGGTAGGGGACGGAGCGCCGCGCGTCTACTTCGCTAGGCGCCAGCTCGCCGCCACCGCCGGCGGTAGCGGACGAGCGCTCGCGCGTTTACCGCTAGGCGCCGGCTCGCCGCCACCGCTTCGGCGGTAGCGGACGAGCGCGCGCGTCTACTTCGCTAGGCGCGGCTCGCTGCCACCGCTCAAGGGTAGGGGACGGAGCGCTGCGCGTCTACTTCGCTAGGCGCGGCTCCGCCGCCATCGCTTCAAGGGTAGGGGACGGAGCGCCACGCGTCTACGCCGGGGCAGGCGCCGGCCCGCTACCACCGCTTCGAAGGGTAGGGGACGGAGCGCGCGCGTCTACCAGACTAGGCGCCAGGTCCGCTGCCACCGCTTCGAAGGGTACGGAACGGAGCGCCGCGCGTCTGCCGACTGGCGCCAGCTCCGCTGCCACCGCTTCGATGGGTAGGGGACGGAGCGCTCGCGCGTCTACTTCGACTAGGCGCCAGCTCCGCTGCCACCGCTTCGATGGGTAGGGCACGGAGCGCTCGCGCGTCTACTTTGACTAGGCGCCGCCCGCCGCCACCGCTTCAAGGGTAGGGGACGGAGTGCTCGCGCGTCTTTCGACCAGGCGCCCGGCTCGCCGCCACCGCTTCGAAGGGTCGAGGACGGAGCGCTCACACGTCTACTTCAACCAGGCGCCGCCCGCCGCCACCGCCAAAGATCCCTGCACCACCTCGCCAACGCCCTCCGCGGTTACTATCCTCCAAGGTAGGAGAACAGTGGTCTCGGAACACCACCCCACTGCTCGTCTTGTAGGCACCACCTCTGCGGGGTGGCACATCCGACGGCATTCCCCACACACCGCACTGGCGCAGGTCATGTCACGCCAAGTTTTGGCTTGTTCTCATAAACAGGCCACCTTCAGTCCACTAAGATTTTCTCGGGAGGCGGGCTTGATCACAAGCCCCGACTGAAGGTGAGCCTGTCTAAGAGAACAGGGCAAACCTTGCCGTTGTATACAGAAATGCAGAGCGAGCACAAAGAATCGCAGCGATTGTTGTAACAGACGCTAACCAAGCTCCCGAGAAAAATAGGCCTCCATCAGTACATCAACATCCCCCGGGCGGCGTGGTGCCGCCATGGAATGGATGTACTGAAGAGGCCCATTTTAGGGGAGCAGTACCTATCCGCGCGCACAATGCAGGTACAAGATTACACCAGCTCGCTATATATATACCCCATCAACGGGAAAGTCCAACTGGCGGAAGTCCATCCGGCGGAAGTCCAACCGGCGGAAGTCCATCCGGCGAAAGTCCAACCAGCAGGAGTCCACCTGGCAGAAATACAACCGGCAGAAGTCCAGCTGGCGGAAGTCCAACCAGGATGTGGCCCAACGCGTTGCGCGTCGCGCCGTCACGATGCTCCAAGACCCGCGCCGGGAGAAGGAGCGTCGCCACATGGCGTCACCACGCCCCCACCCCCCCTCAAGTCTCGCGTCGCACCAATCAAGCCCCGCGGGGTAGGCTGGCAGTTGCTTGTTGTCGAGGGCGCTTGACGCCGGAGACGCGCACGCACAATGGTTTACGACCCGCCCTGCCTCATACGTCGACACATTTGACTCCGCCAACATCTCCACTCCGGGCGACGGCCTCGACCCCACCACGACAGCAGTAGGTGGGTGACGAAGCCTTCGACAAGCCGCCCGGCCACGCCACGCAAAGGCGAACACCGCACTTCGAACGATGAAAAGTTCACAGCCGCAGGACGAGAGGGGCCAAAGGGCTCGCAACATGGCTTCGGCCGTGAAGCGCTTCACCATGAGAGGCTCTGTTGTAGGGGTGGCCCCACCTAAGCCCAGCAGCTGTTTGGGAGTGCAAGGCCCGAATGGGACATTTATAGTGACATAGGTACCCCGAGGAGAACTCATGTATAAGGGTATAACTGTAAAGGCACTCCCCATGTGGAGGTAATATAAGACATAGGCCATGAGGAAAGGGGCCTAAGGCATTCATTTTACTCAACTCTCCACTACTACACTCTCTCTCTGTTTGGTCCGTAACCACAACAGTTTTATTTTCCTTTATTGAGACTTTAAACCAAAAATCCAAGAAAATTCAACGGAGCACAGTTAACAAAACAAATATATTCCAAAATAACCCCAGATTTACATAATTCCCAAAACTCAAAATTTCAAGGTGTTACAAATCTACCCCCTTAAAAAGAATCTCGACCCCGAGATTCAACCTAAGTTGTGAACAAGTGCGAGTAATCTCTCATCAACTGATCTTCACGCTCCCAAGCGGCCTCTTTCGTGGTATGGTGGCTCCATTGAACCCGGCATAAGCGGGTTACAACAATAATTCAAGGTTTTTGTTTGACCATCATTCTAGGGGTGATAGGTAGTGCTAAAACCTAGATGGGTGCCAGGAGCTTCTGGGAGGCTAGCCCAAAAGTGCGAGGTAAACTGAGAACCTTGGTCTGGGACACTTTTTGGGTACACCGTGCAAACACATGATGCGACACATGCACAGTTCTGCCAACTTGTCTCCTTTGTAGGTGGGCTTGATAGGGATGAAGTGTGCAACCTTGGTCAGTCTATCTACTACCACCCATATGGAGTCGTACCCTGATTTGGTTCGTGGAAGCCTAGTGATAAGATCCATTCCAACTTCCAGGGCATTTGGTTGGCTTTTACTCTCCTAGCGGCACATTCTACTATTCCTTAGTGCTTTGCTAGCCCGTCTATTCCAAGTATGATGTCCAGGGTCTGGGTGGGCAACATTATTAAGTCTGCTAGGAAACCAAACCTTTTCATGGTAATCTCTACCCTAGGGCACACTAGGGTGGCGTGGATGATCCTAGCAGGTGAGCTAAGTGCCAGCAGTTTCTTTAAATGTTAGGTGGGCAGCCCAAGCTTATCCACAAGTCTTTTGGCTATAAATGAATGTGAAGCCCCTAGAATTAAAAGAACATGTGCTGGTATTGACTTGATAGAGAACGTACCCAGCGAAACTCTTACGGCCTTCTGAGCCTTTTCTGTGGTGATGTGGTTGACCCTCCCACGGTTTGGAGTTGAGGCAGTCTTGTTGGTTTGCAGGGTCTGGTTTCCTTTGCTGGGCGCTGGTGCTTGGCCTCGGACTGGAGTGGTCCCTAGGTCGAACTTCACGGGAATAATCTGCCGTTGTGGGCATTGGCTGATGAAGTGCCCCGTTTCCCCACATCCGTAACAGCTTCTGCCGGAGATAGGGTTTGTCCTAGTAAACTGACTTGCTGGGCGCGGCGTTTGAAAAGAGTTGCCGCTTGGACGGGATGCTGGATTGGGACTCTTAGGCTAGGTTGATTCCGAGAAGGAGGGGTTGCTAAAGAGCTGCTGAATAAATCTCCCTGGGGGTTGTTGAGCCACTTGCTCGCGCTTGCGGCTGGCTTCCAGGCTCCTCCTCTCGTTCTCTAGGATCACAGTCTTATTCACCAGCTGGTGAAAACTGGTGAAATCTTGTACAATCAGCTGCACTCGCAGCTCTTCGTTCATCCCTACAAAGAGCCTGCCTATCTTCTTTTCTTCCTCCGCCACATCCTTTGGGGCATAGCGGGCTAGTTGGTTAAACTTGGTGAGGTACTCGCTGACGGACATGCTCCCTTGTTTCAGTGTGCAGAACTCATTCTTTTTCATCCGCATTACACCAGTCGGGATGAAGTTAGCCTTGAAGGCTGCCTTAAACTCTGCCCATGAAATAACCTCTGTGCCAGTGCCGGTGGGGCTGTCCTCGTATCCTTTAGCAGCCAGATAATTTTCCCACCAGGCGGCTACGGCACCCTGGAGTTGGTGGGTAGCAAAGATCACTTGGTCATTCTCCGCAGACTTGGCCAGGCGGAGCTTTCTTTCTATGTCCCGCAGCCAATCTTCCGCCTCAAGAGGCTCATCTGCACTAGCGAAAGTACGGGGGCGAGTCCTTAAGAAGTCGCCTAGGTCGGAGCTGTGGGTGCTGGTGCTGGACTGCTGGCCTGCATAGATGGCTTGCAGGAGTTGTGTTTGTTGTGCCATAATTTGCGCCATTGAAGTGTCAGTGGGCGGGGGTGGGAGGTTTACTCCTTGACTTGGGCCTCTTCCCCGACCTACATGCTGTGCCTCTTGATTGGCTTCGACTTCAGCCTGTATGTTGGGGTTCGCACCAGCCTATGCACGAGTGACTCTGTGGCTGGCCATTTGTAGGTACTGCGGTATATTGTAGGCTCTAGCTCTATTCATGGAAGAAAACATCAATCAAAATAGCCACATAGAAGACCCATATCAAATATCAAATAAGACAAACGACAAAACAATTTCCAAGCATAAGGCCATTCATTAAACAATACATCACATAGCCAGCTTTTATAGTCCTTAGACCACGCTGGACTTTACGATTACATCTAATTACGTAAAGTTCATAACAGTGCGAATACACGGATGGGGAAACTCACAACCACTACTACTAAAGGATTAATGCTTGCTAACCGACACATAGCAAGCACTATACTAGACTGTCTACTCCTGCCATCTGTAATTTACAATACTAGCGTTAGTAACCCCTTTTTTTTAAAAAAAATAACAACTGAAAGGTAGAGTAGAACAGATCTAGGAAGGATAAGTAAAGATATAATACACTATATTTTTAGAAATTCTTTTTTATAGATTTCAAATTCCGACCCTAGACTCTTCGTAATAACCATTCTATGGCTTTACCCTACGTATGCTCTGATACCAGCGATGTCAGACCCAGATTTTTAATCCAGAATCTCCTGTGAAACCACTGCACTATTTCTTGGATCAGTAGATAGTGCTCACAGGTACATTGTTGCATCATTTCATACATCGCATGAATCATAACAACTCATAATAATATTACATAACTGGGTTTGAATTATGCCACATCGGACAACAGTTTTACATAAGGGCCGATCAGGCAAAATGTTCACATTACAAAAGCATAACAGCGGAAGCAAAAGCAAGGTAGGCCTTTAATCCACAGGCAGCGACTGGGGGTAAATATGTGACATATGATTATTACCTAAGCTAAGGCAATAATTATAGGCACACTACTCCATAGTCTATCTACCTAGGACTTAAAATGCGAAAGAGATGCCCTAGTTCTCAACGTTGTTCCCTCCTTCCGTAGCAGGGGCATCTTCATATGCATAATGATCTTGGGCTCCTGAATCTGATTTTGGTAATGCGAGTGTGAGCACAAACCACCGTGCTCAGCAAGCCAATACACAGGATGTAAATAGATAGCATGCATGGCTTACCAAGAGAAAGCTCGGGTTATTTTTTTTGCCAGAAATTGCTATTGGAAATATATTGTATTTAGAAAAACTTCCTATGACCTAGCAGTTTGAACCAAAACATAGAGTGTGTAAAAGAAGACTTTAATAACAGTGATCTAGAAACCATCCACCTTTACATGGTCTCTATACCATATGCTATATCTTCAACGTTATAGCCGCTTACATTACCACTGGGACGACACCCAGGACAACACCATTTAGGGCTTCCCACTGCCCTCCATATCTCCTCATTTTACCACAAAGTTTTGAAATAGAACTATATTTTGTTATGTTCCCATGTCCGCCATTGACCGTGGGCACGGCTATTCGAATAATTTTGACTCTGCAAAGTTTGCACACTTTACCCACAAGAGATAGTTTACTCATTGCCCTGCACGATTCCTTAGTAGTGCGGTTGAGCGAACCATCACAGTAACCGTTCAAAGCACCTCGCCCCTTCCATCATCTCACCCTATGGGCCGTTCCCACTTGCGGTGGGTCCCATACGCAGCGGGATGTTCTCCTTCAACGCCTAGCAGCTGGCTACCCACACCGCTAGCACGCCACAAGAGAACCTCACCCTCTGCGGATGTCCCATTCAAGCCCGCCACCTGCATGTACCGCTTGCACTACTTCACCTCCACCGATGATGATGACTTTCAAGGTCCAGTAAATTTACTAAGCCAAGTTGTACTTTACAGACTTGTGGTTGTACTTATTTTACACAGGAGGTCATGACAAGATTCAGTCCTTAGGGTTATCTGGGTGGTTCTACCACAAACCACACTCTCGTGCACCACTGCACCATACCCCCGAACCATCCGCACAGATAAATAAGCAATTTGAGATTTTTGGGAGTATAAAATAACCATATCCAACATACACCAGTCATTACCACCATGACTGCCCAACCAAATTTTCTCATGATTAAAAGTGATGCTTGGACGTTTTTGCGCCCCCAAGTATCTAAGCAAAACTAAGCATGTCATATAATTACAGACTTATTTTTGAAAGGTTATTACTATAGTTTTACTAGGGTGACAAGGCTCACATGTTAGATTATTCGAAAGGAAAGTATTATTAACAAGCTAATTACTGGATATGTAACTAGGGTATTGAAATCATCATACACTTAGCACATAAAATAATAGCATGCAGTTGATAATTTAAACGAAAGTAATTTGTGGAAATGTAGGTTCAATATGATCAAAGTATTGACTCGCCTTGGTCACAGTGGGTTTGGTCTTGGTTGTCTTAAGCGGCTTCTGCTTCAACTTCCTCCTCTTGAGCTTCGTACGCTATTTTTACGTGAGCAAAAATTTGGATAAAAATCAGCAAACCAAATAAACATTCACAAGAAAATCCAAATAACTCCAAACTCATGATTTTAGTTCCATTAGGTAGACTTTGATTTTTTAGGTGAATTTAGAGATGTGTTTCACTTAGTTCGGGGTTAGAGTGAACTGTTTATATTTACTTGTAACTCAACCATAAATCAATTATATGCACTATGGCTTCTACTTTAATTTGGAGACCATAGCCTAAAGGTTTGTAGCTTAATGTTCACATTATCCTATAGGCAAAAGGGATTCTCCTAATTGCTAGGGCATAAAGATAATGGTTGATTTCATAACAATTATCACTATGCAAGGGTTTAAGTTCTATTGTTTAGTCATTCTTTATTTACAAGTTATCATTTCATGAGAGCATATCTTTAAACACATCCCTATTAAGCCTTTAGTTAATAAAGATTTGAAACAAATATTCAAGGCATATTATTTACTAGCATGTGATGATTAATCCATGGTTAAATGTTTAAGAAGCATCACTTATATACTAAATAAATTTTTGCATTACTTATGGGTTAATTTCTGATTTTTCCTAATTAATATCTCACTATACCTTAAGTTAGGAATTAAGATCTAATACAAAAGGTTAAAGGAATACTAGCTACTAACATGCAACATTTAATCCATGATTAAATATTTATTAGGCTCCTTTATTCCCAACATAAATCTAATTTTTCTGTGCTGTTATTTGCTAAAAATAAAAATGAGCCAAAACGCTGCCTCGGCGCTGCGGAGCAGGGGCTCAAATGCGGGCGGCCGAGGCGAGCGCCAGCGCTGATAACCAGTGTGTCCTCGTGTGTTACTTGACTATAGAGGGGCCGAATGCATATAAGCTGAGGCTGCAGGGGGGGCCGAAACAGACGATGTCGGGTGGCGTACGGGCGGCGGGATTGCCAGCGAAGGGTGGCTGGGGAGGCGTCGGCGATGGGCAAAACGGGTTCCTGGCACCGTGTGGAGGCCGATGGAGAAGTCGGTGGGGGGCCGAGGGGCGCCGTAGGAGGGTCGACGGCGTGCGGTGGCGGCGGCTTGAGGGAGGGCTCGACGCCGGCAGCGTGTAGACCAGGAGGGGCTCGGCCGAGCGTGAGGGAAGCTGCGCCGGGGTCCTAGGGGGCTCTGGGAATGAGGAATTGGATCAGCTTGCTGAAATTCGGCGGCACGCTCGGCGGCCGGCCGTGGGGAAGGAGGTGGCACCGGCGAGTAATGGGAGCTCGAGGGCTCGATTGCTCGTAGAGAGGGGAAGAGGGGAGTGTTGCAGTGCAAATGGGAGTCTCTGCTGGGGTTTTATAGAGGGGAAAAAGGGCGCGCGATGAGGGGCAGGTGAAGATGAGCGCCGCGGCGGCATGGCGACAGTGGAGCCGACGAGACAAGCAGTCAATTGGCGACGTGAGCTGGTGTGGTGAGGGTGACGCGCGTGTGGCAGAGCCATGGACCGGTTGACCTGTGGCCGACGCAAGCAGCACGACACGGTGGTTGCATGTCCCTCGGCTGTGCGACGGGGAAAGATGGTCGGGCTAGCTGGCTGGGCTAGCCGCAAGCCCCTTTTCCTTTTTTATACCAATTCATATCCATACTTATGTGTAAATTTTTAGGGCTTATTTCTTTACATCCATTTGCCCATTATTATCATTTTAGGATATTTGTATTTTTATATTTTATTTTTATAGATATATATATATATATATATATATATATATATATATTTCCATGCCTATTTTTATACAAATTTTTATATAAAAATTCCTTTGCTTCTAATTCTTCATTACTATTATTTTGGTAACTTTTTATTTTTATTATTTCTATATATATTCACACCTTCACTTTTATTCCCTCCATCCTATTATTATTAGTTTCATGTTTCACTCAATATTTCTTATTGGTTTTATTTTCCTTTATTGAGACTTTAAACCAAAAATCCAAGAAAATTCAACGGAGCTCAGTTAATAAAACAAATATATTCCAAAATAACCCCAGATTTACATAATTCCCAAAACTCAAAATTTCAGGGTGTTACAGAGGGTTCGCTTCTCTCTCCTCCCGGATGGATTCCATTGACGGGAGAGTTGCAGCTATTGAGCAGGCCATGGCTCAACCTCCCTCTCCTGTTCGGTATGTCCGTCGTCGCCGACGTGACCCTTCTCCTCCGGGACCCCAGGAGTAGCCCTTTTAGGTATTTGATGCCAAAGGGGATGAAGTCTAGAAGATGGAAGACTATAGAGAATGGGCTAAAACTTTATTTATGTTCTCTATGTAATGTCTTTTTTATGAGCTGTAATGAACATTGTCTTTTTATGCCAAAGCAGTACACCAACAAGTACTCACAACAGACCATGAACTTAAAAAAAATATTCAAGAAAACAAGAACGCCAAGACAGTCACAGAGAGAGGCAAGAACTCAACACATCTCATACTTATGGCTTCTCAAATGGATTCATTACCATGAATGATTACATTGTGTTTTTGCTACACTCATCTCCTACCCATTCTCCATCCTGAGTAAACACACACGCAAAGACAAGACAAGAGCTCACAGCCTCAAGTGGAAATTCAAGAAGTGCAGGCCACTCCCTGGCTATACAGCACAACATAAAAGGAAAAAACCCACTCACATGCTGAAAAGACAGGGAAACCAGCATACCCTCCAAATTCCAACCTCCTCTATATATAACCTCTAGTTACCGGGTCTCCAACCCGCTCTACCCAACAAGATCCACTTCCATTTTGCAGCCTTGCATTTTACCAATAACTCATGTTTGACATGGCATAGCTTAAAGCTCAATAAAAATTCAAAACTCATGTTTCATAAAGAACTAGCATAGCTTAAATCTCAATAAAGATTCAAAACTCAACTCAGCCTATTTGACATGGCATGAATCATAAGTGGATAACTAAAGACAGACTAGTCTCAAGAGCTAACATGACATGTTTTAATTCAAGTTGAGCAGTTTTAATCAACTTATCATGGCAAAGACTTGACTACACATATAAAGTTATGATAAATCTAGCAATTAAGCACAGATCATGGCAAGATGTAAATGCATTGTAAACATGTCATAAGAGGATAATAATCAGGGCTCCATGTAGTTATATTACAATGCAGAATCCTGAAATGAAATGCAAGAAAGTACAGCTCCCCCTCGACATGAGATGCACCTTTAGTTCAAATTGAGTTAAGTCAATATTAAGATCCAGAAGCTCCCAAATGAACTCCTCCTGAACCAAAGCAATAAAACGAGAAGTTGGGAAGAAAAACAGAAAAGGTAGTCCACAAAGCATAGACAAGATATTGAGGATACTATGGCTCAGACTGACTATCAACTACCCCATATGACACTATGACTATCCGCTGCTCTTCTAACACACTAAGGAGCAAACACGTTCTCTATCTACCCAAGGGTGGCCCAACCCTTGCTAGAACCTATAAGAAGTGAGTGAGCTCAACCTAGTGAGAAGAGAGACAGTTGATAAGCAGCATCCTAGAACCACAAGATGAGAGGAAGAAATCTAAGCAATTAGATAAGAGAACCACTCTAATCTATGCTAGGAGGACTAACCCGAATGAACCCAAATGCAATGCAACAAAATGAGAACAGAAGCATATAAATAAGATAAAGCATAAAGCACAAAGCTCCCCCTCACAACAATCTATAAGGACAGACCACCCCAAGCTCTCCCCGCAAAGCTAAAAACCTAAAGCTATCCAAAGGCTTGGTAAAGATATTAGCCAACTGGTGGTCACTCTCCACAAACTGGAGCACTATGTCACCCTTCTCCTCATGGTCTCTAAGGAAGTGATATCTGTTATCAATATGCTTGGTCCGAGAGTGCTGCACTGGGTTCTTAGCAATGTTAATGGCAGAAGTGTTATCACAAAACAGTGGCACACTATCTATAACTAACGCAAAGTCCCGCGGGGTCGAAGCCATCCAAAGAACCTGGCTGCAGCAACTGGCGGCAGCAACATACTCGGCCTCTTCAGTGGACTTTGCAACATCAGACTGCTTCCTAGAAGACCAAGAAACAAGAGAAGTGCCAATGAATTGGCAGGTGCCAGAAGTGCTCTTCCTATCTATCCTACAGCCAGCAAAGTCTGCGTTCGAATAGGCCCTAAGGGAAAGACAGAATGAGGAAGAGTACCAGATACCATAGTCTATGGTAGCTCGAAGGTACCGAAAGATGCGCTTCACCGCCTAGCGGTGAGAGATGCGAGGAGAAGCCTGAAATCGAGCACACACACACACGGAGAAGTGTATGTCCGGTCTCGAGGCAATGAGGTACAAGAGGGAGCCAATCATACTTCTGTATTCTTTTTGATCAACTGGCTCGCCATCCTCATCAGGATGAAGTGAAGCTGTTGATGCCATTGGAGTTGACACCGGCTTGCTATCACTCAGTCAAAGCGTCTCAGGAGGTCTCGAGTGTACTTGCCCTGATGCAAGAAGGTACCCTCCCGAGTATGCTTGATCTGGAAGCCGAGGAAGAAGCTCAACTCTCCCATCATGCTCATCTCAAACTCTGTGCTCATGACATCGGAGAACTGTGAAACAAGAGTATGAGAGGAGCCGCCAAAGATGATATCATCCACATAAATCTGGACGAGTAGAAGGTCATTGCCATGCCTGCGAATGAACAAGGTCTTGTCTACCTTACCCATCTCAAACCCAAGACTCAACAGATAGGACTTAAGCCTCTCATACTAAGCTCCAGGGGCTTACTTAAGTCCATACAAGGCTTTGGAAAGCTTGTAGACATGGTTTGGGTATTTGGGGTTCTCGAAACCTAGAGGCTGCCTAACATAGACCTCTTCCTTAATAAGCCCATTGAGAAAGGCACTCTTGACATCCATCTGGTAAAGCTTGAAGCCCTTAGACGCTGCGTATGTAAGCAAGATCCTAATGGCCTCTAGCCTAGCTACAGGGGCAAAGGTCTCCTCAAAATCTAGACCCTCAACCTGGGAGAAACCCTGAGCTACCAATCTAGCCTTGTTTCAAATGACTACCCCATCCTCACTCTGCTTGTTTTTGAACACCCACTTGGTACCTATAACATTATGACCTCTAGGGGGCTCAACAAGCGAGCAAACCTTGTTTCTTTTAAAGCTCTCTAACTCCTCATGCATGGCATTGACCCAAGACTCATTAGAAAGAGCATGACTAACATCCTTGGGCTCGAAAGAGGCAATGAAGGCAGAGTGGAGATAGAAGTGAGACATGCCAGACTTTGAGCGTGTGACTCGCTCAAAGAGATCTCCAATCATCTGCTCTGAAGGATGATCTTTTTGGATATGATGGGGAGATCCTGGATGAGAAGAAGAATTGGCCTCTACCTCATGAGCTGACAAGGTATGAACAGAGCCACTAGCTCCAGAAGATACAAAAGGAATGTGCTGATCTCCTCGAGGTGCAGCGGTAGAAGCAGGCATCTTAAGGGGAGGAAGAACTGGATCAGGTAGACGACCCTCATCTCCATCCTCCTCATCGTCCACAAATATGGGCTCAGACTGCTCTACTAAACCTGAGATATCGGGCCTAGTCCCCGGACTAGGCTCATCGAAGGTCACCTCACAGGTTTCTACCATTTTACTAGACTCGCAGTTCCAGACCCTATACGCCCGCGAAGAAGTCGAGTAACCCAGAAAAATCCCATCACAAGATCATGACTCGAACTTATCTAGGTTCCTGGACTTCATGATGAAACACTTGCAACCAAACACACGAAAATGTGAGACGCTAGGCTTTCGCCCATATCTCAACTCATAAGAAGTGCGATGCAAGTGTGCCCTCAGAAAAACTCTGCTCGAAACATGGCACGCGGTGGCTATCGCCTCAGCCCAAACTTCCTAGGTGTAGAGTAATCATCAAGCATCGTCCTGGCCATCTCGACCAAGGTACAGTTCTTCCTCTCCATGACGCCATTCTGCTGGGGGACATGCGGAGAAGAGAACTGGTGCTCTACACCTGTCTCATCGCAAAATCTCTCGAAGTAGGAATTCTTAAACTCCGTGCCATTATCACTACGGATCGCTCGTAAGGCACCCGGGAGCTCAACAGAAAGCCTACTAAAAAGATTCCGAAAGTGGGTAAATGTCTGATCCTTCAAGGCTAAGAAAAACACCCAAGAGTACCTCGAGAAGTCATCGACCATGACGAGAACATACCACTTCCCTCCTGCTGACTGCACTCGAGCTGGGCCAACTGTGTCCATGTGGAGCAGCTGTCCTGGTGCATCGGTCATAGTCATTGTGACCGGAGGATGAGAAGCGGCAACCATCTTGCCGTGCTGGCAAGGAGTGCAAACAAGATCTTTGACCATCTTGAGTTTAGGCAGACCACGAATGAGATCGTGGCCACTAACTCGAGTCAAATGGTCAAATCCAATATGACCATGTCTCCTATGCCAGAAAGTAAGGTCATGGGACTCAGAAGCAACTAAACACCTGAGAGGATCACCAGAAGACTCAACAAAATCAGCACGAAAGATCCTCCCATATCTAGAAATCCCGCAAACCAGACTCCCTGAAGAATCAAGAATTTTGCAAGCATTTTTCTTAAAGCTCACCTCGAAACCATCATAGGTAAGCTGGGAAACAAAAAGCAAATTGTACTGCAGTTTACTCACTAAGGTAACATCTTTTAAAACAAATGAATCATTAACGCGCATAGTACCTTTTGCGATGACACGCCTAGAAGAGGCACCTCCGAAGGTGATCGTCTCATCACCTGGAGCTCGGCGAACCTCTCCCTTCCCTGCCCGGCGAACCTGAGTCAACAAGAGAGGGATGGCTCAGTACTGGGATAAATCAAAAGAGATTTTGGAACCCAATACTGAGTCACACGACGAGCAGAAGAAGTAGTCACACACGACTGACCTCTACCTACCCTACGCTCTCCGTCGCTTAGAAAGCCGGAAGATCTATAAGTAGACCTGAAGTTGTTGTTGGGTTTGACTGCTGTGGAGGAGCGAGTCAAAACACCAACAACATGCTGATCTCGCCGCGGGTCGCTATCTCGACGGGGGAACAAGATCTACCCTCAGGACGGCGGATATCACAACCAGAAGCAACTCGAGGACGAAAATCAGAAAACTCAGAAAAACCAAGTCCTCGATGCTGCCCAAACCCATCAACATAACCAACTCCAGACCACGTGTTGGTCTTAGGTGCACTCAAGGTCTGGGGCTGACCCTAAATACGCCTAAGAGCCTGAACACGGTCTCTCCGCATGATCTTGGTGCGCCTGAAGCATCTCTCGATCAAGTGTCCATCCTTCTAACAAAAGGTACAATGATATTTCACCTTTTGAGAGGTTGAAGCAGTATGATGGAGCTTCGCCTTCTGAGAGGTCGAAGCAACAGGTGTTACCACCTTATTATCAGAGATCCCTTGGACAAAACCCGCAGATTTGAATTCAACCTTTTTGGTTCTGGGCTTGACCTCGATCACACCTGCCGCTATGGGTCTAAGAACAACAGCTGGATGCTTCCTAACATCCTCAAGAAAATCATATTCTAGACCTTGATTGAATTTGCAAATCTTGGACTGGTCTAGAATAAGATTCAGCTTCTTCTTGCCTCCAACAAATCTCTCAAGCGTGTTCATAAGATACTGACACTCCTGAAAGAGAGAGTTGCAAGAAGAGTAGAGGTAAGAAGAGACAGCAGAAGGAGAGGAAGAAGAACCAACAGCAAAAGAAGGAATGGCATGTGCACGCACAACCGCCTCAACTTTGAGGTCTTCGCAAGGACTAGGAGGGACAGTCCTACCTTTAGCTGTTTGGTCATCGTGCCTAAGCGTCTCTACTTCTTTGGGCTTCTCCCCCACACCAACACACACAACACAAGCAGATTGTGGCTTCACTAGAAGGTCCTTAGTTAGCTTCACACATTTTTCATCCAATGCAATTAAATCAAATTTTAGTTTTTCACAGTTATTGCGTGGTGAGCTAACAGGATCCTTAGAAGCATATTGAGCTATTTTCTTTTTATGATCAACCATTTCTTGAAATTGTTTGGAAACAGACTCAAGCTCAAAGGTTAATTTAGGATAGTTGGTACAAGAAACAATGGGCTCTAACAAGGAAGCATGCAATTCAGCAATTTTATGATCTGCCTTCTTTAAGTTCATTTTCAAGTTATTGCAATTGTCACATGTCTCTGGCAGATCAACAAGCATAGTGTAAAGACCTCTAAAAGCATTATCCTTATCCTCACATGAGGTGCAAGAAGTAGTCTTAACAATAATAGATGAAAGAGCAGCAGTCCTAATCATCTCTAATTCAGCTAAAGACTAACATTCTCCACCTTAAGCAAATCTGGCTCAGAAGTCACACTATCATGAGAGGTCCTTAGTTTCTCCATATCTCCAAGCAAAGAAGTACACATATCACATTCGTCACGGGACGGAACAGATATAAGTGAAGTAAACTCCCGTGAAAATCTATCTACTTCCTTCTCAAGATCAACAACCCTAGCTCTAGATCTAGCATAAAACTTTCCTAGTTTGAGAAAAGCATCATTGTGCTGGTCAGAAGAATGACATACCTCATCGGAGTCACTGTAGAGCTCGCTATCGCTGACGTTGCTCTCATGAGCCATGAAGCACATGCCGATGAAGTCGTCGTCGTCCTTGGGTTCTTGATCATCCTTCCCATCGTCGTCACTCCACCCCTCCACATCACTGAAGTTGATGTCATCGAAGGTGGTGAGGACGCGGTGGAAGAGCTTCTTGGCTTTGCTAAGGTTGCGGTACTTCTTCCCTTTGCTTGGGGGCTTCTTGTTGCGGTTCTTGTTGGTGTAGTTGTTCTTTACTATTATTTTCTACAGTAATACTTTTCTACGGATCCTAATTATACACTAAACATACTATTTAGTTCATACAAAAAATATTAGCTACAACATACAAAAAAAATTTCCTCGCAGAAGTAGCAAATCCTCTCCTTCCTCTCCCTCTCTGATGTGACGACAGCCCGATCTTCCGAGAGGTACTGATAAGTCGATTGTGGAGATCTCGACGTTGATGATCCAAAGGCTCCGACCAAAACAGATCGAACCCTCGCAATCACTACACCATCGCTCGTTGGTTATCAACCGTGCGAACACGATTGACCTCGCCAAGAAGGCTATCTCCTGCAAGCGAATCGAGAACACAAGCAAGAGAGTACAAGATGCAATCTGAAATTGCGAATAAATATTAAGTTCTCAAGTTGGGGTCTCACAAACCGATGAACGACGAAACTGTTCAAAGACAGATTAATCTAAGCAAAATCCAAGGAAAACTAAAGGGGTGCGGCCTCCTTAAATAGGGGAGGGGGAAGCCACACTTATCTAATGAAAAGGGATGTGGTACTATTCCTAGTTACTGTTCACACGCGTGGTACTGTTCACGTGAACAGTACCGGCCCAAATAGCCCAAGTTACAAGGCCTTCGACCCACTTTGACTCGGACTGAAAAAGTGATGTAGCTTGTTTCGCAGTTTTTGATCTGCTCGGGTAGAGTTTGGAGGTGAGACTAGATCCATCTGAAAGTAGACTCCAAGATCTTTCCAACGAGTACTCACGGGCCCCGAGAAGCCTTCTGGACCAAAAGTTATGGCCGTTTGAAATTGGCCTGTCAAGCTGAATCCGAATTGATCTGGAGGCCGAATTGGATTCCAAAACCTGTCCAACTTGAACCCTTGCTTCAATAGGTTCCAAAGTGATGTAGTTCTACAAATATATATATTTTCATCATTAGGTAGCATCATATTCTCATTTAAAATATGTTGAAGTTGAAGAAACGAATTCACCTTTAGTTCATTCTTGATATTGGCCGCTATGGTCGTACGTGTTGGTGGCGTGGTCACATCATCCTCCCCTTCTTGATGGAAAACCGTCCTCGGTTTTAACATATGTGTAGTGTCATGTATTGCATGATCTTGATCGTAAATCTTGGTGTATGATAACAAACGCAACAAACTCTCATTATGTAATATCATAAGTTCTTTATCAAATAAAGTAAAATCTCTTTGAAACGAGCTCACCTCATAATTTAAGTGATGCGTAGGAGCTCTTGTAATTGTAACAACAAGTAGAGCAAATATGGTTGTATCTATAGGGTTCATGTTCATATCATCCTCCCCTTCTTGCAAACAAAGCCGTCCTCGGCTTTTGATAAGCTAAAAATATGGTAACAAAGAAGCCAAGGTGTATGCATGGTATATGTATATGTCATCCGTTTTAATAGTTCTTCGTTGTTGCACAATTAATGTTATAAAACAGCAATGATCATAAAAACTCATTGTATTATTAACCCAAGAGTAATCATATATGTTAATGAGCAATTCAAAATTTCTCACATAGTAATTATTGCAACTTGTTTTGCAAATGAAAGTGAAGCATTTATGCAATTCAAATCTTTGATTTTGTAAACTTGTAGTGGTGGCATATATGGACAAAACTACAACCTTTGGAATCAAGCAAAGTTCATCCATATAATCGTATCTCAATCGAACAATAGTAAATTCATCTAGCCAGGGTGAAGAGATTTGTATGTTCTGCCATAATTCATCATCTTTATTCAGATTGTCCATACTAGATGGTGCAAAAAGAGATGAACACATAGGCATTGGATGAGTACTAAATTTTACTTCCCTCTCACATTGAACATGATTCAGCATACAAGAATTGTTGTTCCAAATAGCAAGTTTCAATTCATCCATGTGATCGCAAGTTATGCATATTCGATATACAAGAAATTGAGTTTCCACATCATAATCTCCAATCAAATTAAACTTATATCCAGGGGTGTAGGTTTAACAAGAATTTTGAACATGCAAGTTCAGAAACTTTCTCCATAGCATGTGACAATTTCATAGGAAGATCCAACATGATGTAATATAATGAATTAGCAGGAGAAATTCTAGTCAAAACTTCTTTATGTGTTATTAATTCGACATGTGCAAAATTATGAGAATTTAGATCAGCACATGGTTCATTTAAGTAAACACAAGGAACATCAAAAGATTGCACTACAGCAGGTATATACTCACAAGGTTGCTTTATGTCTTGTTGTAGCACCAAATCAATACCGTGAGCGATGATAGTATCATGTTCTTTACCTTTTTGGCTCTCCTCAAATGATGTAAGTGCATCCATCACCTTATGTTCATTCTCAACCAATGGGGTCAGTGATTCAATCAGCTCATGCTCTTCTTTGGCATGGTTCTCAACTACCTGCAAGTTGTTAGTCACAGAAAATGGCACAAACACAGGTTTGTTCTCATGTTCATCACCATTACCTGCAAGGTTAGCTGCAAGAGCATATTCATCCTCAACATCACTAGCACTTACATAACCACCATCTTCTCGCCGCAATGTACGCCGCCGACTTGTGCAATCTCTCATGACGTGGCCCATCCCTTTACAACGGTGGCACACAATGCCCGTCGTACGGCCTGTGGAAGCAACCAATGAAGAGCTCTGTGCTGGTGCTTGCACACTAGTAGATTTGCCGTCTCGGGTGCGCGTGATGGTGGCGGCGGTGCTGCTGAACGCGCCCTACTCACAGAGGGGCAGCAGCTCGACAAATAGGAGGTGGGGCTATCTTGACTTGCCCGCACGTTGATCTCGATGTAGACGCCTCCAAAGTTGCTCCTTGTCCTTTGTTGCCTACCCGCAATTCTTTTCTCGCCAAACAAGCAAGCTGGAACAACTGGTTGTGATGTAGTAAAATCTTTATAATCAACAATGTCCTGAATTTCACGCCGAACCCCCATAAAAACGATAAATCTTATCCTCCTCATCTTCTACAACATTACAACGCAACATGCCTACTTGTAGTTCTTGATAATATTCCTTGACAGATTTATTACATTGGTCTAAGCACTGCAATTTCTTATGCATTTCATGTTTAAAAGCGGGAGGAACAAATCTAGCATGCATAGCTTCTTTTAACCGCTCCCATGTATCAAAGTTGTAGCGCATGGTACCGTGTCATTCCACCAGATAATAGCAAAGTCCTTAAACTCACTAGTAGCTTGTCTAACTCTATGTTGCTCAGGAACCAAGTGAGAATTAAACTTCTGCTCTACCGTCATCTCCCAATCAAGATATATTTCAGCATCATAAACACCAGAAAAAGATGGAATGGTAAACTTGACTTTAGCAAATGGTTCATGATTAGAACGATCATTGTGGTGCTGAAAATTATTACCTTCCATACCGTGACGGTTTTGATGTAGGCGGTGTCGTGGGCGTGCATCTTGGGCAGCAAATGAAGCACTGGCGTTGCGGTTTTGTCTCTCATTATCATCTCCCTCCTCACGATCTTGGCCCGCATCGTGATCATACTCGCGTCCATTGTTTGGTGGCCGATTCAGCATTCTTTCAAGGCGTGCAATACTCTCATTGATGGCGCGCTGCAATGTATCTGTCGTAGCTTGAAACTTCCTGTCGAAGTCCTCAATAATGGTAGTGCGTTGTTCATCGAAGAGCGTCATGAGCTCTCCCTTTAAAACACACTCTTGATTTTCAGACGACTCACCTGTCATGGTTAGTAGAAAACAAAGACTGTGGGGTTTGGACAGCGGAAATTAACTCTTTTTGTGGGGTAATTTTTTTTGGACTATAGGAAATAAAAACCAATCTACTAACTAGGGATAAAAGAATTACCTCACGGGCAACCGTTGCTCTGATACCAACTGATGTGACGATGGCCCGATCTTCCGAGAGGTACTGATAAGTCGATTGTGGAGATCTCGACGTTGATGATCCAAAGGCTCCGACCAAAACAGATCGAACCCCTCGCAATCACTACACCACTGCTCCGTTGGTTATCAACCGTGCCGAACACGATTGACCTCGCCAAGAAGGCTATCTCCTGCAAGCGAATCGAGAACACAAGCAAGAGAGTACAAGATGCAATCTGAAATTGCGAATAAATATTAAGTTCTCAAGTTGGGGTCTCACAAACCGATGAACGGTGAAACTGTTCAAAGACCGATTAATCTAAGCAAAACCCAAGGAAAACTAAAGGGGTGCGGCCTCCTTAAATAGGGGAGGGGGAAGCCACACTTATCTAATGAAAAGGGATGTGGTACTATTCCTAGTTACTATTCATGCACGTGGTACTATTCACGTGAACAGTACCAGCCCAAATAGCCCAAGTTACAAGGCCTTCGGCCCACTTTGACTCGGACTGAAAAAGTGACGTAGCTTGCTTCGCAGTTTCTGATCTGCTCGAGTGGAGTTTGGAGGTGAGAACAGATCCATCTGAAAGTAGACTCCAAGATCTTTCCAATGAGTACTCACGGGCCTCGAGAAGCCTTCTGGATCAAAAGTTATGGCCGTTTGAAATTGGCCTGTCAAGCTAAATCCGAATTGATCTGGAGGCCGAATTGGATTCCAAAACCTGTTCAACTTGAACCTTTGCTTCAATTGGTTCCAAAGTGATGTGGTTCTACAAATATATATATTTTCATCATTAGGTAGCATCATATTCTCATTTAAAATATGTTGAAGTTGAAGAAACGAATTCACCTTTAGTTCATTCTTGATATTGGCCGCTATGGTCGTACGTGTTGGTGGCGTGGTCACCTCACTCTCCCTCTCCTCTCCTTTTCTTCCCTGTCCTCTTCTCTTCTTTCTTTCCCTTCTCTTTTCTCTTTTCTTCGCGCGCAAGGGATCGGCGGATGCAAATGGCCGGGGGCTCGGCCAAGCGGCCGATTTACATGCGCGTCCAGTTACCACTTGCAGCCACCCAACGGTTCGGCGACTAGTCCCGATCGCCGATCGCCAAAGAATCGCAATTATGTCGCCTAACGGTCCATGGACTGTTTGTGTGTCACGCAGCCATTGGGCGACAGGTTTCAGTCACCCAACGGTTGAGCGACTGAAGACCATTATTGTAAAAAAATTTTGTGTTAGTATATTTCTGTAATTTCAAATAAAAATTGGATTATTTTAAAAAATTCGTGCTTTTATCACAAACATACAAGTGATACCAAACATTATAAATATAAAAGTGCTATAATTATCTTCATATTGCTGTCACAACATGACCCATGTCGCCATCCACACCCCAAGCCTATGGTCGTTGCACTACGGTCGCTCCTCTGTTGCCAACTGGCCGGGGATCACCGCCCTTTACATCTGCCGGAACTCATCGGCAGCTCCGCCCGCTTTCTGATCTCATCGGCCGGTGCACCAACCTAGCGTTTCTTGGACTCTCCTCGCTCCCATCAATGGCCTACTTCTGCAACATCTCCCCAGACTTCTCGTGTGGCATGTACTAGTTTTGTAATCTAAGCCATCTTGACCTTAAAGGCTGCCTGACTGGCGACAACGCCATCCATGCCATTGCCAAACTACTAGAGAACACATGGAACCTCGAGGTTCTGACCCTACACTCTCTGCCAAATACAGTAATGCCACTACCAAATGCAGAGACGTCACCCAGTAATTACTATCGTTTTCGCTTAAAAGAGGAATTACCATCATTATGGCCATACTTCAAAAGCCTAGGGCTTCGACATGAGCCACGAGGTGTATGTACCCAATGCCCTGTGGGTGGCTTACACAAAGTGTTGGTTTCACGGCAAGCTGAGAAGGAACAATCTAGTACGGTACACAGGGCACCTGGTTGAACGGTTGTTGGCAAAGTTTCTGCTAGACTGAGAGACCATGTGGAGATGACTCCATATTTGTGATGAGTAATTGACCCTTAGTTTAGAAAGATTGAGTTTGCTTTTTGAGATTTGAGCTGTCTCTGTAAACTCTTAAGCCCTCGCAAAGTGGTCGGCAGATTGGGTTACGACTACGTGGTTGGCAGACATATTTACGACCACATTGTCAGTAGTCGGATGCCTCAACTGGTCGTGGTCGGAAGTCAAATGCTTCGAATGGCTGTGGTCGGAAGTCGGAAGTGTCGACTAGCCATGGTCGGAAGCGGGTTTTGACCACGTTGTCCATGGTCGGTAGTCGAAAGCGGGTTTTAACCATGTTGGTCGTTCGACCATGTTGTCCACGATCGAGTCGAAGCGGTTTCACCACATTGTTCGCGATCGGTAGTCGAAGCGGTTTCACCATGTTGAACGTTGTCGGAAGGTGCCGACCACGCTGAACATGGTCGGAAGAGGCTTCACCACGCCAGAAACACCAAACGTGGTTGGGAGGCTTGACCACGTTGAAGCAGCGAATGTGGTCGGAAGGTGCTTCGACCACGTTGAATGTGGTCAGAAGGTGCTTCGACCACGTTGAATGTGGTCGGAAGGTGCTTCGATCACATTGAACGAGGTCAGAAGGGGCTTCGATCACGTTGAAAAGCGTTGAACGTGGTCGGAAGGTGCTTCAACCACGCTGAACATGGCTGGTAGGGGCTTCGACCACGTTGTAAAGAAGTGAACGTGCTCAAAACTTCAGCAAAAGGTTTACGACCACGAAGTCAAAGTGATCAGAGGAGCAATAACATGGTCGAAATGACTGTCTGTGTGGTCGTAAGACCATCAAAGTAGTCGTAACACAATAGGAGGTGGTCGTAGCCTCTTGTAAGCAGTCATACCGACTTCTGGGGTGGTGTAGGCTATGAGCTTTTCATGTCTTGTGCTTTCGACCGGTCGTAAGTAGTTTACGACCAGTTGGGGTGATTTTCGAGTACATTCTTCTAATGCAGATTTATGATCACAGTGTTTTGTGCGGTGCTATGTGATGCTTTGCTTGTCAGTGGTATTTGCAGGACTTTGGAAGTAGGTCATGGTGAGGCTGGAAGGATCGGGACTAGACATAGGTGGTGTTGAGGTCCAGAATTATCGGAAGAAGCCGAAGATGACTTGAGCTGCCAAGTGGCTGCAAACGTGGTCGACGAGTAAACAGGAAGCTTCCAGGAAGGTGCTAGAGGGGCATTTCGGTAAAATGCTCAAGACCTACAAAAGAAAGTGGATTCTATTAAAGCATTGTGCTCTGACTGTGTTAGCGGGTTGTCGTGGGTGTGTCTGCATGTAAAAACCTAACGGGTTACCCCCGCCTCCAGAGGCTATAAATAGGATGGTAGGCTACTAGTTCGGTTTGAGGTTTTTGGCGAGAAGCTCTGGGGGTTTTATTTCTGTTCTTGTGTGAGTGTTCTCTGTGCCAGAGCGCTTGTGCTCTTGGTCCTCCTGGATGGAGTGGCTGTAGAAACCCCCATGAATGCAATCATCCATCTCTGTAGCCTATTTGAGTTCTTTTGTCTGGTTGGTGCTTGTATGCCTTGATTGCATTTTCCCTATTCCATCTTCTCTTCTCTTATGTCTGAGAGTTTATTTCCTTTCAGGTTGCTCAAGATTTGACGTGCTCTGTATTGGGAATCATCCTCAAAGCCATCTAGGCTAGTCTATTCCCGAGAGTAAGGACTAGTCGTAGTTCATCTTCCTCTCAGACATGGTCGTAGGCATTCTTCGCGATTTCTAGTAGAGATCTCGATTTTGTTGCTAATCTTTCAATTAAAGATCAGAGAAGTCTTTCGAGGAAGTGGTCTTGCTGTGTTTGAAGTCTCATGACCAATTGATCTATGAATCAAAAGTTATTCAGAAATCGGATCTTACGGTCGTGTGCCTTCCTAACTTCCTCTGTTTCATTTACAACCACGTCCTTCTTTTCAACCACGACAGAGAGTTTTTGACCGCTCTGGACTTTCTTGGCCAGCGTCTGTTTTGATCTGTATTCTCGATTACCAGTGAGCATTCAAACCTTGACTTCATAGCTCTGTAGCTATTGGAGAAGAAGGGTTGTGTGAATACTTGGGGAGGTTTGAAGGCACCATTCACCCCCCCACTGTTGCCTGTTCGGTTCTACAAGTGGTATCAGAGCTGGTTAGCTCTTTGCTATAGATCTTAATTGGTCTTTGGAGCCATGGCAACAGACAAATATTCTATTAAGCCCCTCTCTTCGATAGGATCGACTATCCCTTTTGGAAGAGTAGGATGGAGTCTTACATACAGGCTCAGGGCTATGCAATATGGAGGAAGGTGAAAACTCGGTTTGTTGTTCCTGCCGATGAGCACATCACAACCATGAATACGCCAGATGTGGAAGCAAATGCTAAGGCAAGGAACATCATTATCCAAGGTCTTAGCAGAAACACGTTTGATCGCATTTCTCATATTTCATCGGCCTATGACATTTGGGTGACCCTCGATGCATACCATGAGGGCACTAGCCAAATCAAGACCGTACGACAGGATCAATACAAGAGAGAGTGCAACAAGTTTGAGATGCTCGTTGGTGAGTCCTTAGATGAGTGCTTTGTCAGATTTCACAAGATTTTGAGCAACCTCCGAGCAGTTGGTCTTACATACCCTGACTCGAATAATGATCGTCAAATGCTTTCTGTTTTAGACTTGTGAGTTTGGGAGATGAAAGTGACCACCATCAAGGACACAACTGACCTCTCAACCTTGACTCTTGATGCGTTGTACTCACGCCTCAAGACTCACGAGATTGACATTGTCTCTCACAAGTCGAAATCACAGTCGATGGCTTTGGTCACCGATCCCAGTCCTGCCCCCGGAGCATCTTCTAATGGAAACAATTTGGAAAAGGCAGTATGGGCAGTCTGAACGCAATGGACCGGGCGGTCAGACCGCTCTCTCAGCGCCGGTCAGACCAGTAGCTCAAGGCTGGTCAGACCGCCAACCGCCGGTCGGTTTGACCGCCAACCCATAGCCGGTCTGACTGACCCTCGGGAGCAGACAGCAGCAAACCCTGACTGAAAATTCAGATCTTGTCCATTTCAAAGAATTATGATAAAATTCCCTGATCTTTTCAAACCAACAGTGCAGAGACTTGACTTAAATAGAAGCAGGGCCCCAAAAACCAAAAGAACTCAAATAGAGAGCAAGGATTTAAGATTTTGACAAAAGTTTCTAACTTCTTCAGAGAATGAACCACAATCCAAAATACTCAATGATCTCTCATTCTTTGCTCATAATCTTTTGCAAATAGATTAGCAACAACCTCAGGACATGCCAGCAAGAATCTCAAGCCATCTCCCAAAAGGAATCAAAAGATTCCATCAACCCCTGCATGAAAACCCTAGAAATGCACAAACAGGGGAATTGATGACGGGGGATCCAGATTTCACAGGAAGTGATGAATCTTCCAAAAGCTCTAGAAAATGGAATGGTCATAAGGCCACGAATCTTTTCTATCACAGAGCTTTCAAGATTCAATCACACAAAACTTCTAAATCATCTCAAACCAAGGCCAAAAGAGAGGAAAACGAAAAGCAACACAGAGAGCAAGAAGATTTCAATCCATCTCAAAGGAAACCATCTCAGATTGATATTGAGGAAGAGAGATGAATGATTACATAGAGTATCAACTCATATCATCCCTACAGCCCCATACAGATTGGAAGATCAAGAACTCAAGCTCTGTCTAACACAAGAAAGAACACAAAGAAGGGGCAGAACAACCCTTTGTCCTTCTCACCCACTCTCAACAACTAAAGCACAAAGTAAACAAGCTCTAACCCTCTCTCCAAGCCATACACATGCAGGAGACACTCTCCCTATTTATAGCCTTGCAAAATGGGTTCACAAATCACTTTGCCCATTAAGCTTTAGAGCTTTACCCACTAACTCTAGTGCTTTAACCACAACACACTTTCTTTAGTGCAGCTTTGTGTATTCACCAAAACGCCCCTCCTGCACCTTCCGGGAAGCTTCCTTATTCCTTGCCTTCCAAGCCTCGCAGCTACCTCAAGCCCTCGCCGTCTTCGGCACACCTCGACCGTTCTGACCTCGGCACCACCTGCGCCTAGTTCGGTCCTCCGTGCCTCGCCACGACTCCGCCTCGACGTCCTGCAGCCATCACAGACAAGAAACACATCACATAGCAACGCTCGACACATATAATCCTCATTAGCAACAATGAATCATGCTCAAGCAAGAAATTGCCCAAACAACCAATCGGAAAGAAGAATATGCCTCAAGTCTGACTAACCAAACTCGACTGAGCCAAATGCTATCATGGCATGAAACGCACAAAACAAACTCAATCTTTCCAAAAATACTCATCAATTACTCATCACAAACATGGGGTCATAACCACATGGTCTCTCATCTTTACACTATGCTTCTGGATCTGCCTAAAACTTGTGAAAGTTGCAATAATTTGAAAATTAACTTAAAGATGGCAGATCATAAAATTATTGAAATGAAAGCTGCTTTGCTTGCGCCTATTGTTTCTTGTGTCAATTACCCTAAATTAACTACTGAACTTGAATCTGTTTCTAAACATTTTCAAGACATGTGTGATCAAAACAAGAAAATGGCTCAATACGCTTCTAAGGCTCCTGTTAACTCACCATGCAATAATTGTGAAAAACTAAAATTTGAATTGATTGCATTTGATGATAAATGTGTGAAGCTAACTAAGGACTTACTAGAGAAGCCACGATCTGATTGTTCTTTGAAGCTGAAGTGGGGGAGAAATCTAAGGAAATGCTAGAGACCCTTAGGAGGAGTCACAAGAACCTGACGGCTAGGATTAGGACTGCCCCCTGTGCATCTTGCGAAATCCTCGAGATTGAGGTGGCCGTGCACAAAGAGAGATATGCATGTGCTATTTGATCTTCTGCCTCTAGATCGTCTTCTTCTCCTCCTGGTGTCTCTTCTTTATCTTCTCCCTGCTCTTCCTGCACCTCTCTCTTTCAGGAGTGTCAGTACCTTATGAACACTCTTGAAAGATTTGTTGGAGGCAATAAAAAGTTGAATCTTATTCTAGACAAATCCAAGATTTGCATGTTCAATCAAGGTTTAGGATATGATTTCTTAGGAAGCATCCACCTACTGTTGTCAGACCTATAGGAGCAGGTGTGATCGAGGTTGAGCCCAGAACCAAAAAAGTTGAGTTCAAATCTATGGGCTTTGTCCAAGGGATCTCTAACAGTAAGGTGGTACCACCTATTGCTTTGACCTCTCAGAAGATGAAGCCTCATCATGCTACTTCGACCTCCCAGAAGGTAAAGTATCATTGTAGCTTCTGTTAGAAGGATGGACATGGTATTGAGAGATTTCACAGGAAGTGATGAATCTTCCAAAAGCTCTAGAAAATGGAATGGTCATAAGGCCATGAACCTTTTCTATCACAGAGCTTTCAAGATTCAATCACACAAAACTTCTAAATCATCTCAAACTAAGGCCAAAAGAGAGGAAAACTGAAAACAAAAAGCAACACAGAGAGCAAGAAGATTTCAATCCATCTCAAAGGAAACTATCTCAGATTGATATTGAGGAAGAGAGATGAATGATTACATAGAGTATCAACTCATATCATCCCTACAGCCCCATACAGATTGGAAGATCAAGAACTCAAGCTCTGTCTAACACAAGAAAGAACACAGAGAAGGGGCAGAACAACCCTTTGTCCTTCTCACCCACTCTCAACAACTAAAGCACAAAGTAAACAAGCTCTAACCCTCTCTCCAAGCCATACACATGTAGGAGACACTCTCCCTATTTATAGCCTTGCAAAATGGGTTCACAAATCACTTTGCCCATTAAGCTTTAGAGCTTTACCCACTAACTCTAGTGCTTTAACCACAACCCACTTCCTTTAGTGCAGCTTTGCGTATTCACCAAAACGCCCCTCCTGCACCTTTCGGGAAGCTTCCTTATTCCTTGCCTTCCAAGCCTCGCAGCTACCTCGAGCCCTCGCCGTCTTCGGCACACCTCGACCGTTCTGACCTCGGCACCACCTGCGCCTAGTTCGGTCCTCCGTACCTCGCCACGACTCCGCCTTGATGTCCTGCAGCCATCACAAACAAGAAACACATCACATAGCACCGCTCGACACATATAATCCTCATTAGCAATAACGAATCATGCTCAAGGAAGAAATTGGCCAAACGACCAATCGTGAAGAAGAATATGCCTCAAGTCTGACTAACTAAACCCGATTGAGCCAAATGCCATCATGGCACGAAACGCACAAAACAAACTCAATCTTTCCAAAATGCTCGTCAATTACTTATCACAAACATGGGGTCATAACTACATGGTCTCTCAATCTCCCCCTTGATGAGTATATTGACAAACCCAGAAAAAGCGAAAAGTTGAGTTTGAAAAAGAAAAACAGTCAAACATGGTCCAAAAGAAATCAAAGAAGCTTATGACCAAGTCAACAAAAGGAACACTAGAGCAATAAAAGAAAGACCAAATTGTTCTCCAAAGCTCTAGAAGGTTCTCAAATGGCTTTTTCTCCGCTATTCTCCCCATTTTGGCAATAAAGTCATCAAGGAGCAAGGAAGAGACAACAAGTATGGGAATGGATGGAATGGCTGAATTTTATTCAATGTAAGTATTTAGAGCCATGAAGATTATCCAAAATGACCATTTGAGTATTACATCAAGCCATATCATATAAAAATGCTATCAAGATCATGACAAAATATGTATAATCGAGCTAAGCCAAATAAGTCACAATTTGAAAATTAGTCGAAATTCTTAGCATGTTAAATCAACCATGAGTATAGTCTAGCTAGAGGTATCCAAAGATGATGCAGGCCATGTTAATAAGCTAAGTGGAACCAAGAAGCTAGTATTGAGTTAATTTAGAGTGCTACACGTTCAAGAATGAATCACTTGTTCAAGTACTTGGTCTTTTTGTGTAATTAAGCAAATTGAGCACATTTGATATAAGTTTTTCTTTTAAAGCTCATGACTGTTTTCAACCAAATTTTTTTAGTCATGTGCTAGATCTCAAGCCTTATGCGACTACTCCAAGCTAGAAGCTTAAGAAGATAGTCTTGGTCATCCAAAACTCCCCCTGAGTTCATGCCTAGTGCAATGGCAAGTCGTCTTATGATAAAGAATTGGTGAGATCAGTTCTTTCGCACAAAAGAGATCTTTTTGCTTTCTTAAAAGGTTGTACTAACTCATGCTTCATCAAGAAACTAGTATAGCTTAAACTAAAGCTCAATAAAGATTCAAGACTCAACTCAGTCTATTTGACATGGCATGAATCATAAAGAGATAACTAAAGGGAGACTAGTCTCAAGAGCTAACATGACATGAATTAGTTCAAATTGAGCATTTTAATCAACCTATCATGGCAAAGACTCGACTACACATATAAAGTCATGATAAATCTAGCAAGTAAGCACAGATCATGGCGAGATGTAAAGTATTGTAAATATATCATAACAGGATAATAATCAAGGCTCCATGTAGTTATATTACAATGCAAAATGACATGCAAGAAAATCCAGCTCCTCCTCAACATGTGATGTTGTTTTAGTTCAATTTGAGTTATGACAATATTAATATCTAGAAGCTCCCAAATGAACTCCCCTTGAACTAAAGCAATAAACAAGAGAAGCTGGCAAAGAAATTAGAAAAGGCAGTCCTTAAAGCATAGATAAGACATAGAGAATACTGTGGCTCAGACTGACTCTCATCTACCCCATATGACTCTAGGACTATCAACTGATCATCTAACACACTAAGGAGCAAACACGTACCGCGTCTACCCGAGGGTGGCCCAACCCTCGCTAGAACCTATAAGAAGTGAGTGAGCTCAACCTAGTGAGAAGAGAAACAGCTAATAAGCAGCATCCTAAAATCACAAGATGAGAGAAGAAGTCTAAATAACTAGACAAGAGAAACACTCTAATCTATGCTAGAAGGACTAAACCCATGCACCCACATGCAATGCAACAGAAAGGAGTAAGAGCATAATAAACATGATAAAGCGTGAAGCGCAAAACTCCCCCTTACAATAGTCCATAAGAACAAACCACCCCAAGCTCTCCCCGCAGAGCTAAAAACCTGGAGCTATCCAAAGGCTTGGTAAAGATATCAGTTAACTGGTGGTCACTCTCCACAAACTGGAGCACTGTGTCACCCTTCTCCACATGGTCTCGAAGGAAGTGATATCTGATATCAATGTGCTTGTTCCGAGAGTGCTGCACTGAGTTCTTGGCAATGTTAATCGCAGAAATGTTACCACAAAAGAGTGGAACACTGTCGATAACTAACCCAAAGTCCCGCAGGGTCGAGACCATCCAGAGTACCTGGCTGCAACAACTGGCGGCAGCAACGTACTCGGCCTCTGATGGATGTGCAACACCGATCGCTTCTCGAAGACGAAGAAACAAGAGAAGTGTCAATGAATTGGCAGGTGCCAGAATTGCTCTTCCTATCAATCCTACAGCCAGCAAAGTCTGCATCCGAATAGGCTCTCAAGGAAAGACAGGACGAGGAACAGTACCAGATACCATAGTCAATGGTAGCTCGAAGGTACCGAAGAATGCGTTTCACCGCCTGGCGGTGAGATACACGAGGAGAAGCCTGAATGAGCACAAAGACACGCAGCAAAGTGTATGTCCGGTCTCGAGGTAGTGAGGTACAAGAGAGAGCTAATCATGTTGCGATACTCCTTCTGATCAACTGGCTCGCCGTCCTCATCTGGGTCAAGAGAGGTTGTGGACGCCATGGGAGTTGACACAGGCTTACCATCACTCATGTCAAAGCATCTCAGGAGGTCACGAGTGTACTTGCCCTAATGCAAGAAAATACCCTCCCGAGTCTGCTTTATCTGGAAGCAAAGGAAGAAGGTCAACTCACCCATCATACTCATCTCAAACTCAGTGCTCATGACATCCGAGAACTGTGAAACTAGAGTATGAGAAGAGCCGCCAAAGATGATGTCATCCACATAAATCTGGACGAGCAGAAGGTCAGCACCATGCCAGCGAATGAATAAGGTCTTATCCACCTTACCCATCTCAAAACCATGACTCAACAGATAGGACTTAAGCCTCTCATACCAAGCTCTAGGGGCCTGCTTAAGTCCATACAAGGCTTTGGAAAGCTTGTAGACATAGTTTGGGATTAGTTGATGCGGACCAACTAAGGATTAGTTGATGCGTAGGGATAGCCCGATCTTTTCCAGTACGATCAGCGAGGTTCATTCTCCTTGGATAGAGTCTTCTCCTTGTCTTGATGCAGCAAACAATATTGATAAGGGCAATTTACACTAGTATGCAAGGCGCACACTAGAAGCAATCCGCCGAACACCCCAAACCGTGAATTAAGCAAGAAGACACGAATTAGAAGAGATGAACCTTGTAGATTCGATGGGCAACCTCAAGAATCTCCTATTCTTGCCTTGCACCAACTTCGCAAACTCTAAACGAGAAAACCTTGCAATCACGCAATTTGACCGCCACTACTTGGCACAATGCATGGCCTTGATTACAACTCACGCACTACTTGGCCTAAGGCCGAAACAAACTCCAATACGAACTAAAAAGGAAATACCTAAACTGCTATCTCTTGTTTCTCTCTCAATTTGCGACTTAACCATGAGGATTCCGTGGGTTTCACCTTATCCATTATGTGGGGCTTCAAAATAGCTTTCCAACGAGTCCAAGAACGCCCAAATCGGACTCCGTTTGTGAAAGTTATGGACGTTTTAGTATCGGTCTTGCCAGCTGTCCCAATCCGAGTCCGAATCGGTTTCAAATCTTTATATGTTTTGTTTTCTTGTTCAAGGGGCTTCCAAATCCATTTGGAACCTGAAAAGGAATCCTTCTCAAGCTTTAGAAAGCCATGGTGTGGTCAGATTTTATCCTTACTTGCATTGCAATACTCGGACTCCTTATGTTTGGCAAGTCTCGCGCGTCTCTCCGGACAGCTCGTGCAGCTTCCAATGAAATTGCCATAACTTTGTGTAGGAAGCTCCAAATCAAGCGCCGTTTGATTTGTTGGAAAGTAGACTTCATTAGCTTTCTAAATATATATTTTGTGTATCTTAGAAACCTCAGAATGGACATTGAGAACTTCATGAACTTTGTGGACAGAACTGCAATCACGAGAACTTGATTGATCTTGTGTCTTCCTCTTGGCCACATCATCCCCTCCCCCTTCAAGCGAAACCGTCCTCGGTTTCGTGGTAATCTTCACAAGCTCCTTGCCCTTGATGGCAATGTCAGAAATAATCTCCTCATTTCTCTTTGGCAGCAAAGATTGAAATACATCTTTATGCATAAAAGTGAAGCGATTGGCTCTCCCTTGGTATGTAACATTGCGATCAAACTGCCACGGACGCCCCAACATGATGTGACACATGTGCATAGTCACGACGTCACACTCCACCTTGTCTTCATATCCATCAATTGAAAACGGCACGTGAACTTTATGAGTAACTTTCAGCTTACCAACATTGTCAAGCCATTGCATATAGTATGGCTTAGGATGACACCATGTGGTTAATGAGAGTGCATCGACTACGTCCTTGCTGATCACATTATTGTAGCTTCCACCATCGATTATAAGCTTGCACCGTTTGCCTTTGATCATGCATTGGGTTTGAAAAACACCACGTCGCTGCCCCTTCTCAACAATTAGCTTATTGTCACCATCCACCTTATGAGTCATCAAAGTTGGACCAACCTCAGGATCACAATACACAACGTCTTGCGGAGAATCATTGACTTTCTCATCGTCATGTTCAGATTCCTCGCTTTCGCCCTCCGTGGCATATCCCTCATGTGTGAGTAACACCTTCCTTGCATTTGGGCAATCTCTCATCATGTGACCCCTGCCCTTACACTTGAAGCACTCAATTTGACTTGTTCTAGCGGTGGAGAATGTGCTAAAATCAGATTTGGTTGCTTCTTTACCTCTGTTGCTTGCCTCCTTTGAAAGAGCCCCATTTGAACGATTTGATGTCGCCACCTTGAAGTGTGAACCAACATCATCGCCTTGCTGTGATGGACGCCTCCATGGGTTTGTTTGAGTGTTGGCATGTCCTCCCTTGGCTTGTTGCGCTTCAATTGTTGTTCAGCACGTGCAGCTTGATGCACTAAGTCTTGGATGTTGTAGTAATGGACCATCTCCACCCTATCTTGCACATCCTCATTCAACCCATTAAAGAAACGTGCCATAGTAGCCTCATCATGCTCATCTGTTCCTGTACGAATTATCAACATCTCCATCTCTTTATAATACTCATCAACACTAGAACTACCTTAGCGTAGTTGTTGTAGCCGGTTGTACAAGGTCCTAGTGTAGTGTGCTGGGACAAAACGCCGCCTCAAAATATTCTTCAATTGTACCCAAACGAGCTCCTATGCGACATAATTGATTCCACCAAACAAGAGCATATCCGGTGAACTCAATTGTCGCCAAACGAATCTTCTTATCCTCAGTATAGTGATGGCTGTCAAAAATTTGTTCGACACGCATCTCCCATTCCAAGTACTCTTCTGGTTCAGCTTTACCATTAAATGATGGGATAGAAATTTTTATCCGCCCAATTCCATCATCCGCAGCAACACGCTGTGCAAATCCAATACCATCACGCATACCTCCACCACGGGCAGCACCTCCGCCACGCATGTCCCTACCACGGTCAGCACCACGGTAGTCCTGAGCACGGCGTGGTTGTGGAGCAAAGCCTACTGCACCATCAAAAACCTCCTCGTGTTCGTGCGTCTTAAATGCGATTGCACGCCGTTCGGGATATTGAGGTTCCCGTTCAGCATGCTGAAACTGTGGTGGCTGGACGCGTATCGCCTTCGTCAACGCGTCAATTTGCGCCCCCAAATCATCAACCTTCCCTTCAAGCTTCCGGTGACAACTCAAGAAGTAGTCACGTGTCACTTCAAATCCAATTCGTACCTCGGGCAGCAAAGACGCCGCATACTGGAGCACCTCCCCAATTAGCTCGGCATGATTATGTCGCGCATCGCCATCTTCAGTCTTCATAGAACCCGCCATTAAGAAAAATTCAACAACCTCGTACCGTGATTAACCACGCTCTGATACCACGATGATGCGGACCAAGTAAGGATTAGTTGATGCGTAGGGATGGCCCGATCTTTCCCGGTACGTTCAGCAAGGTTCCTTCTCCTTGGATAGAGTCATCTCCTTGTCTAGATGCAGCAAACAATATTGATAAGGGCAATTTGCACTAGTATGCAAGGCGCACACTAGAAGCCATCCGCCGAACTCCTCAAACCATGAATTCAGCAAGAAGACACGAATTAGAAGAGATGAACCTTATACATTCGATGGGCAACCTCAAGAATCTCGTATTCTTGCCTTGTACCAACTTCACAAACTCTAAACGAGAAAACCTTGCAATCACGCAATTTGGCCGCCACCAACCATCATGGCGATTTTCTCCTTTATTTCACGAGTCTAAAAACTTGTCATATCATAGCCTCCATTACAATGGGGCTAAGGCCCTGGCCTTATATTGGTGCACAATGCACGGCCTTGATTACAACTCACGCACTACTTGGCCTAAGGCCGAAACAAACTCCAATACGAACTAAAAAGGAAATACCTAAACTGCTACCTCTGGTTTCTCTCTCACTTTGCGACTTAACCATAAGGATTTCATAGCTGGCACCTTATCCATTGTGTGGGGCTTCAAAATATCTTTCCAACAAGTCCAAGAATGCCCAAATCGGACTCCGTTTGTGAAAGTTATGGACGTTTTAGTATCGGTCTTGCCAGCTGTCCCAATCCGAGTCCGAATCGGTTTCAAATCTTTATATGTTTTGTTTTCTTGTTCAAGGGGCTTCCAAATCTGTTTGGAATCTGAAAAGGAATCCTTCTCAAGCTTTAGAAAGGCATGGTGTGGTCGGATTTTATCCTTACTTGCATTGCAATACTCGGACTCCTTATGTTTGGCAAGTCTCGCGCGTCTCTCCGGACAGCTCGTGCAGCTTCCAATGAAATTGCCATACTTTGTGTAGGAAGCTCCAAATCAAGCGCCGTTTGATTTGTTGGAAAGTAGACTTCATTAGCTTTCCAAATATATATTTTGTGTGTCTTAGAAACCTCAGAATTGACATTGAGAACTTCATGAACTTTGTGGACAGAACTGCAATCACGAGAACTTGATTGATCTTGTGTCTTCCTCTTGGCCACATCAATGCCACTTCCCTCCTGCTGACTGCACTCGAGCTGGTCCAACTGTGTCAATATGGAGCAGCTGTCCTGGTGCATCAGTCATAGTCACTGTGACCGGAGGGTGAGAAGTGGCAACCATCTTGCCGTGCCGGCAAGGAGCGTAAACAATATCTTTGACCATCTTGAGTTTCGGCAGACTATGAATTACATCATGGCAGCTAACTTGGGTCAAATGGTCAAATCCAATATGACCAAGTCTCCTATGCCAGAAAGTAAGGTCACGGGACTAAGGCGCAACTAAACACCGAAGAGGATCACCAGAAGACTCAGAAAAATCAGCACGAAAGATCCTCCCATAACAAGAAATCCCGTAAACCAGACTACCCGAAGAATCAAGAATTTTGCAAGCGTTTTTCTTAAAGCTCACCTCAAAGCCATTATCGGTAAGCTGAGAAACAGAAAGCAAATTATACTGTAGCTTACTAACCAAGGCAACATCTTTCAAAATAAAAGACTCATTAACGCAAGATGCGCACCTTTGGCGATGACGCGCCCGCATGAGCGTCTCGGAAGGTGATAGTCTCATCACCTGGAGCACAGGCTAGGGAAGAGAACCAACGAGAGTCTCCGGTCATGTGTCGTGAACACCCGGAGTCTACGAGCCAAACCTTTCCCTTCCCGCCGCGAACTGAGTCAAGCAGAGAGTAAAGTCTCGAAGATGGGGTAAATTAAGAGTGATTTTGGCACCCAATCTGAGTAACACGCCGAGTAGAAGAAGTAGCCACACACGATCGACCTCTATCTACTCTACGCTCTCGTCGCTCAGAAGCGGAAGGTCCACGAGCGCACTGAGAGTCGTTGTTGGGTCCATCGCTATGGGAGAGCGAGTCGGGCACCAAACAACATGTTGATCACACCGCGGGTAGCCATCTCGACGGGGGAAACGAGATCTACCCTCAGAACGGCGGAAGTCATGACCAAAGGGAGCATGAGAACGAAAACCAGAAAACTCGGAAAAACCAAGTCCTCAATGCTGCCCAAACCCACCAGCTGAAGCAAACCTAGACCTCGTGTTGGTCCTAGGTGCACTCAAGGTCTGGGACTGGCCCTAAATACTCCTAAGAGCTGCAACACGGTCTCTTTGCGCGATTTTGGCACGTCTGAAGTATCGCTCGATCAAGTGCCCATCCTTCTGACAAAAGGTGCAATGATACTTCACCTTCTGAGAGGTAGAAGTAGCATGATGAGGCTTCGCCTTCTGAGAGGCCGAAGCAACAGGTGGAATCACCTTGCTGTCAGAAATCCCTTGGACAAAGCCCGCTGATTTGAATTGAACTTTCTCAATACTGGGCTCAATCTCGATCACACCTGCCGCTAAGGGTCTAAGAATAGCAGGTGGATGCTTCCTCATGTCCTCATAAAAATCGTATCCTAGACATTGATTAAATTTGTAAATCTTAGATTGGTCTAGAATAAGATTTAGCTTCTTCTTACCTCCTACAAAACTCTCGAGAGTGTTCATAAGGTACTGACACTCCTGAAAGAGAGAGGTGCAAGAAGAGCAAGGGGAAGAAGAGACAACAGAAGATAAGGGAGCAGAAGGAGAATCAATAGCAGAAGAGCGAATGGTTGTGCATGCACAGCCGACTCTGAAGGGACAGTCCTACTGCAAGCCTTTTGGTCCACGTCGCTAAGCGTCTCAACCTTACCCATGGGCTTCTCTCCCATATCAGCACACACAATACAAGGAGCTTGTGACTTCTCTAGAAGATCCTTAGTTAGCTTCACACATTTGTCATCCAAAGCAATCAACTCAGATTTTAGTTTTTCACAATTATTGCATGGTGAGCTAACAGGATCCTTAGAAGCATATTGAGCCATTTTCTTATTGTAGTCAATCATTTCTTGAAACTGTTTTGAGACAGATTCAAATTCAGCAGTTAATTTAGGATAGTTTAAACATGAAGCAATAGGCTCAAGTAATGAAGCTTGTAATTCAGCAATTTTGTGATCTGCCCTTTTTAGGTTCATCTTCAAATTATTGCAATTTTCACAAGTCTTGGGCAGATCAGGAAGCATGGTATAAAGACCTCTAAAAGCATTGTCCTTATCCTCACATGAGATGCAAGATGTAGTCTCAACAACAGTAGATGAAGGAATAACAATCCTACTCATCTCTAGTTCAGCCAAAAGACTAACATTCTCCACCTTAAGCATGTCAAACTCAGAAGACAAACTCTCATGAGAGGTCCTTAATTTCTTCATGTCACCAAGCAAAGCAGTATATACATCACAATCATCACGGGAGGGAGCAGATCTAAGTGAAGTAAGCTCCCGTGACAAGCTCTCTACTTCCTTCTCCAACTCGCTAACCCTAGCTCTAGATCTAGCATGGAATTTCCCTAGCTTAAGAAAAGCATCATTAAGCTGGTCGTAGGAAGGGTATACCTCATCGGAGTCGGAATAGAACTCGCTGTTGCTGATCTCGCCCTCAAGGGCCATGAAGCACATGCCGGAGTAGTCGTCGCCGCCTTGGGGTCTTGTTCGTCCGTCCCATCGTCGTCGCTCCACCCCTCCACCTCGTTGAGGTCGAGGTCGTCAAAGGCGGTGAGGACGCGGTGGAAGAGCTTCTTGGCTTTGCCAAGGTCGTGGAACTTTTTCTTGCCTTGGGCATGAGCTAGGGGCTTCTTGTTGCGGTTCTTGTCGATGTAGTCGTTCTTGCTCACGCCGCTGTAGTCGCCCTTCCTCTTCCCCAGCTTGGGGCAATTTGCCCGAATGTGGTTGGGGCCACCACACTCAAAGCAAATGATCGGGTCACTCCTCTTTCGATCTCTCACCCTCTTGTATGTGTGGAAAAACTTTCAGGCTAGAAGGGCTAACTGATCCTCTGGTAGCTGCTCTAACTGATCATCAGTTACGTCACAGAGAGCAGCTAGAGAGAATCCACAAATCGACCCAGAGGAAGATCCAGAAATCAGACTGGGATCAGTGACTAAGGCCATCAACTGCGACTTCGACCTACGAGAGACTATGTCAATCTCATGAGTCTTGAGGTGTGAGTACAACGCGTCAAGAGTCAGGGTCGAGAGGTCAGTCGTGTCTTTAATCGTGGTCACCTTCATCTCCCAAACGCGCAAATCGAGAGCAGACAGCATCTATCGAGCATTGTCCGAGTCGGGGTATGTGAGATTACCGACCGCTTGGAGATTGCTCAGAATCTTGTGAAAACATGCAAAGCACTCATCGAGGGACTCACCAGCGAGCATTTCAAACTTATTGTAATCTTGCTTGAACTGGACCTATCGAACCGTCTTGATCTGGGTGGTGCCCTCATGGTATGCATCGAGGGTCTTCCAGATGTCGAAGGCCCACGTTAGATGAGAGACCCTAAATTATGATGTTCCTCGCCTTAGCATATGCCTCAACATCAAGCATGTTTCCAGTGTTGATGTTCTCATCGGCAGGAACAACATATCACACCTTGACCTTGCGCCAGATGGCGTAGCCCTGAGCCTGGATGTAGGTCTCCATCCGGCTCTTCCAAAAGAGATAGTCGATCCTATCGAAGACCGGGGGCTTGGTCAAGTACTTATCTGTCGCCATGGCTCTAGAGACCGGTTAAGATCTATGAGGAAGAGCTAACCGGCTCTGATACCAATTGTTGGATCGAAATCGGCAACAGAGGGGGGTGAATGTTGCTTTTCAAATTTCCCCCTAGTATCCACTTAAGCGATCTTCTCCGATAGCAACAAATGCTATGAAGAAAATGATCATGCCCACTAGAAACTCATGTATTCAAGGTCACTGGAAACTTCAACACATCGGAAAGAAGGAGGATCAAATAACGAGCGCCAAAGAAGAAAGAGGAGGAAACAATTTGGAGCAAAAGGCAGTATGGGCGGTCGACCTGAACGGATCGGGTTGCGGTCGACCGCTCTCTCGGCGCTGGTCAGACCGATAGCTCAAGGTCGGTCGACCGCCAACCCATAGCCTACCGACCGCCTCGGGAGCGAGCAAAGACAAACCCCGATCAAAATTCAGATCTTGTCCATTTCAAAGAATTATGATAAAATTCCCTGATCTTTTCAAACCAACAGTGCAGAGACTTGACTTAAATAGAAGCAGGGCCCCAAAAACCAAAAGAACTCAAATAGAGAGCAAGGATTTAAGATTTTGACAAAAGTTTCTAACTTCTTCAGAGAATGAACCACAATCCAAAATACTCAATGATCTCTCATTCTTTGATCATAATCTTTGCAAATAGATTAGCAACAACCTCATGACATGCCAAAGAAGAATCTCAAGCCATCTCCCAAAAGGAATCAAAAGATTCCATCAACCCCTGCATGAAAACCCTAGAAATGCACAAACATGGGAATTGATGACGAGGGATCCAGATTTCACAGGAAGTGATGAATCTTCCAAAAGCTCTAGAAAATGGAATGGTCATAAGGCCACGAATCTTTTCTATCACAGAGCTTTCAAGATTCAATCACACAAAACTTCTAAATCATCTCAAACCAAGGCCAAAAGAGAGGAAAACGAAAAGCAACACAGAGAGCAAGAAGATTTCAATCCATCTCAAAGGAAACCATCTCAGATTGATATTGAGGAAGAGAGATGAATGATTACATAGAGTATCAACTCATATCATCCCTACATTTCATACTGATTGGAAGATCAAGAACTCAAGCTCTGTCTAACACAAGAAAGAACACAAAGAAGGGGCGAACAACCCTTTGTCCTTCTCACCCACTCTCAACAACTAAAGCACAAAGTAAACAAGCTCTAACCTCTCTCCAAGCCATACACATGCAGAGACACTCTCCTATTTATAGCCTTGCAAAATGGGTTCACAAATCACTTTGCCCATTAAGCTTTAGAGCTTTACCCACTAACTCTAGTGCTTTAACCACAACCCACTTTCTTTAGTGCAGCTTTGTGTATTCACCAAAACGCCCCTCCTGCACCTTCCGGGAAGCTTCCTTATTCCTTGCCTTCCAAGCCTCGCAGCTACCTCAAGCCCTCGCCGTCTTCGGCACATCTCGACCGTTCTGACCTCGGCACCACCTGCGCGCTAGTTCGGTCCTCCGTGCCTCGCCACGACTCGCCTCGGCGTCCTGCAGCCATCACGGACAAGAAACACATCACATAGCAACGCCGACACATATAATCCTCATTAGCAACAATGAATCATGCTCAAGCAAGAAATTGCCCAAACAACCAATCGAAGAAGAATATGCCTCAAGTCGACTAACCAAACTCATTGAGCCAAATGCTATCATGGCATGAAACGCACAAAACAAATTCAATCTTTCCAAAAATACTCATCAATTACTCATCACAAACATGGGGTCATAACCACATGGTCTCTCATCTTTACACTATGCTTCTGGATCTGCCTAAAACTTGTGAAAGTTGCAATAATTTGAAAATTAACTTAAAGATGGCAGATCATAAAATTATTGAAATGAAAATCGCTTTGCTTGTGCCTATTGTTTCTTGTGTCAATTACCTAAATTAATCACTGAACTTGAATCTGTTTTAAACATTTTCAAGACATGTGTGATCAAAACAAGAAAATGGCTCAATACGCTTCTAAGGCTCCTGTTAACTCACCATGCAATAATTGTGAAAAACTAAAATTTGAATTGATTGCATTTGATGATAAATGTGTGAAGCTAACTAAGGACTTACTAGAGAAGCCACGATCTGATTGTTCTTTGAAGCTGAAGTGGGGGAGAAATCTAAGGAAATGCTAGAGACCCTTAGGAGGAGTCACAAGAACCTGACGGCTAGGATTAGGACTGCCCCCTGTGCATCTTGCGAAATCCTCGAGATTGAGGTGGCCGTGCACAAAGAGAGATATGCATGTGCTATTTGATCTTCTGCCTCTAGATCGTCTTCTTCTCCTCCTGGTGTCTCTTCTTTATCTTCTCCCTGCTCTTCCTGCACCTCTCTTTCAGGAGTGTCAGTACCTTATGAACACTCTTGAAAGATTTGTTGGAGGCAATAAAAAGTTGAATCTTATTCTAGACAAATCCAAGATTTGCATGTTCAATCAAGGTTTAGGATATGATTTCTTAGGAAGCATCCACCTACTGTTGTCAGACCTATAGGAGCAGGTGTGATCGAGGTTGAGCCCAGAACCAAGAAAGTTGAGTTCAAATCTATGGGCTTTGTCCAAGGGATCTCTAACAGTAAGGTGGTACCACCTATTGCTTTGACCTCTCAGAAGGTGAAGCCTCATCATGCTACTTCGACCTCCCAGAAGGTAAAGTATCATTGTAGCTTCTATTAGAAGGATGGACATGGTATTGAGAGATGCTTCAGGCGCGCCAGGATCGCGCGGAGAGATCGTGTTCGCACTCTTAGGCATATTCAGGGCCAGCCCTAGACTTTGATTGCACCTAAGACCAACACGAGATCTAGAGTTATAGAAAACTCTGTTGAGGTGTTTAGGCAGCATCGAGGGATTGGTTTTCCTGCTTCTGTTTTTAGTCCTCGAGTTGCTTCTAATCAGGATATCCGCCGTCCTAAGGGTAGATCTCGAGATAGCTATCCGTGGTATGATCAGTATGTTGGTGTTGGTCAGACTCGCTCTTCTATAGTAGTTGGACCCGGCAACAACTTCGGGTCTGCTCTTAGACCTTCTGGCTTTCTGAGAAGCGGAGAGCATAGGGTAGTTAGAGGTCAGTCGGGTGTGACTGCTTCTTCTGCTCTTCGTGTGACTCAGTACCGGGTTCCCAAGTCTGTTCTCATTTACCCCAGTACTAAGCCATAGATAATGTTTTCTTGTTGACTCAGGTTCACCGAGCAGGGAAGGGAGAGGTTTGGCTTGTCGACTCCGATTGTTTTCATCACATGACCGGAGACTCCCGTTAGTTCTCTTCCCTAGTTCGAGCTCTAGATGATGAGACAATCACCTTCGAAGATGCCTCATCTGGTCGAGTCATCACGAAAGGTACTATGCGCATTAACGATTCATTTATTCTTAAAGATGTTGCCTTAGTGAGTAAGCTGCAGTATAATTTGTTTTCTGTTTCTCAACTTACCGATGACAATTTTGAGGTAAGTTTTAAGAAAAATGCTTGCAAAATTCTTGATTCTTCGGGGAGTCTTGTTTGCGGGATTTCTAGATTTGGAAGGATTTTTCGTGATGATTTTGTTGAGTCTTCTAGCGATCCTCTCAGGTGCTTAGTTGCGTCAGAATCACATGATCTCTCCTTTTGGCATAGGAGACTTGATCACATTGGCTTTGATCACTTGAATCGAGTTAGCAGCCATGGTCTCATATGTGGTCTGCCCAAACTCAAGATGGTCAAAGACTTAGTTTGTGCTCCTTGCCGACATGGCAAGATGATTGCTGCTTCTCATCTCCCAGTCACTATGACTATGACCGATGCACTTGGACAGCTTTTTCACATGGACACAGTTGGTCCAGATAGAGTGCAGCCGGCGGGAGGGAAGTGGTATGTTCTTGTCATGGTCGATGACTTCTCGAGGTTTTCTTGGATGTTTTCCCTTGCCTTGAAGGATGAGACGTTCAGTCATTTTCGGGGTTTGTTTATTAGGCTTTCTATTAAGCTCTCTGGTGCCTTACAAGTGATCCACAGTGACAATGGCACAAAGTTCAAAAATTTCTACTTTGAGAAGTTCTGCGATGAGACAGGTGTAGAGCATCAGTTCTCTTCTCTGCACGTCCCCCAGCAAAATGGCGTCGTGGAGAGGAAGAACCGTACCTTGGTCGAGATGGCCAGGACGATGCTAGATGAGTACTCTACACCTAGGAAATTTTGGGCTGAGGCTATAGCCACCGCGTGCCATGTTTCAAACAGACTTTTTCTCAGGGCGCACTTGCATCGCACTTCATATGAGTTGAGGTATGGGCGAAAGCCCAGTGTCTCATATTTTCGCGTGTTTGGTTGCAAGTGTTTTATCTTGAAGTCTGGGAACCTAGATAAGTTCGAGTTACGATCTTGTGATGGTATCTTTTTGGGTTACTCGACTTCTTCACATGCTTATAGGGTTTGGAACTATGAGACTAGCAAAATGGTAGCGACCGGTCCTGGCACTAGGCCCGACATCTCAGGTTCTGAAGTGCAGTCCGAGACCATATTTGTAGATGATGAGGAGGATGGAGATGAAGGTTGTCTACCTGATCCAGGCCATCCTTCCCTTGGGGTGCCCTGCTTATACCACTGCACCTTAGGGAGATCAGCTCATTCCTTCTAGATCTTCTGAAGCTAGTGGCTCTGTTCCTACCTCGCTAGGTCATGAGGTAGAGCCCACTTTCTCCTCTCATCCAGGACCTCCCCGACACATCCAAAATCATCATCCTTCATAGCAGATCATAGGGGATCTTTTTGAGTGCGTCACACGCTCAAAATATGGCTTGTCTCACTTCTGTCTACATTCTGCCTTCGTCGCATCTTGTAAGCCCAAGCATGTTTGTCATGCTCTCTCTAATGAGTCTTGGGTCAATGCCATGCATGAGGAGTTAGAGAATTTTGAGAGGAACAAGGTCTGGTCGCTTGTTGAGCCCCCTAGAGGTCATAATGTTATAGGTACCAAGTGGGTTTTCAAAAACAAGCAGAGTAAAGATGGGGTAGTCATTTGAAACAAGGCTAGACTGGTAGCTTAGGGTTTCTCCCAGGTTGAAGGTTTAGATTTTGAGGAGACCTTTGCTACTATAGCTAGGCTAGAGGCCATTAGAATTTTGTTTGCATTCGTAGCATCTAAGGGCTTCAAGCTGTACCAAATGGATGTCAAAAGTACCTTCCTCAATGGGTATATTGAGGAAGAGGTCTATGTTAGACAACCTCTAGGTTTTGAGAACTCCAAATACCCAACCATGTCTATGTTATACTGTCATTTGAGTATTTTCATAATGATTATACATCTGGTAATTTAGCCAAAATTAAATCTAGGATCTTGTGACACCAAAATAATTATACTATCATTTGAGTATTTTCATTGTATTATGGGCCAAATTCCACTCATGTATAATGCTTAAGTACAAGAACACCAGAGAGCCAGAGACAAAAAACATGACATATTCACATCATGTTTTCATACATATCTATCACACTTACTTGCCAATCAAACAAACTACAAATTTCTGAATTAGGTCATCCATGACATGATACTCAATCTACCAATATCACCTAAATAAACCTAAATAACAATGATAGTTCATGATCATGAGCAACAATAACAATATTTGGACAACTCCAAGAAATTACCTCATGACAATACTCCTAAGCATCCATAAGTCACCAATGAAATAGGCTATGATAGCCATGTATCCTTTCTTTTGGTTGTCAGACATCCACATGTCACTAGTTATAGCAACTCTTGATCTATTCCCTACCATGTACTCAATAGCCTTCTTTGTTTCTTCTTTGTATTGGTCCACGATATCCTTCCTAGCAATTGACAAATGACAATCGGGCATTCAAATACATAACAAACTGAGACATGAGAATTGGCAAATAATAATTTAAACATTTCATACCTAACAGTGTTCCTTGACACCATTTTGAATAGAGGCTGCAATGCGCTAACAAGTCTCCAAAAACCAGCATGATCAACCATATATAAAGGGTACTCATGCAACACCATCATTGCAGCAAGCTCCTTTCAAGTAATTTCTTGATCAAACATGTAGTTCTCCACCAATACTCTCTTACTCTTTAGAACAAAACCTCAAACAAGATTGAGTAAATGTCTTCTTCTGTGATGCCATTTTGCTCTTGTGATAATTTCTTGGTTATTTCTCGATATAAGTATGGCTGACTGAGTTTATATGTTACAAATATAGAAGAGGAGGGGTAAAATGACTCATACGCCTTCATACATGTTCAACAAAACATAGGATGTTAGTACAACAGAAAGCAACAGATCGCAAGAAAAATGTACAAGTAACATAACACAAGGTTAATCTATAAGTAAAATTACATAACATAATGTAAATATGCAAGTAAAGTAACATAATACAAGATAAATCTTCAAGTGAAGTAACATAACACAAGGTAAATCTATAAGTGAAATAACCTAACACAAGGTGAATCTACAAGTAAAATTACATAACACAATGTAAATTTGCAAGTGAAGTAACATAATATAAGATAAATCTTCAAGTGAAATAATGTAGGTAAATCCATAGTTCATAAGTAGGTCAAACATAAGTCATAGATCATACGGCAACTATAACGTAGTTTATACATAAAAGATATCATAATGAATGTTACAACATAATTTTAAATAATGGATGTTACAACATAAGTTCAGATAGCGACGGCAACACAATACCGATGACCGTCAACGGAGGTCCCAGCCACCCCTGTCTTGAAGGTCCGCTGCTCGAGTGCAATATATAAAGGTATATCCGATCTCCTTGCAAATAAAGCATTTCTTCAAATGAGGCCTAGCTTCTGATTCGTCTATGCTGTTCCTAATACGTCGAGTCTACGGAAGACTAACTCCTCCCTTGAGCCTTTCAATGTTGAGGGGCCACCTCTTCTGCTCCCAGCTGGGATAGCTCGCCTCCTTCATGAAATAATCCAGCAGGAATTTGTTGGATTCCTGTGCAACTTTTGAACTTTTGAACAAGTAACCATCACATGTGTGCATGGCCTATGCAAAAAAATGAGGCTTACTGCATGTGTAGGAACAATTGCGCCTTCCCAACGTGCATTCCCGAAAAACTGTCGCACGGTTCATCCCACGACAACCTTTGGCCCTACACAGTACCTCAAAACAAAGATCCATCATGTCCATTTTAAATGCTATATGCATCTCCCCCTTCTTGCTCTTCTTTTCCATGCACGACGTGATCATATTCGAGTACCTTAGTTATGGAATATTCATGAAGATGTGAGCCAGAGTGCTTTTATCAATGAAGTACCTAGTAATACCACCGTAGCATTCCCTCCACAATAGCTACCAAGGGAAGGGGCCTCAACCCCTTCATGACCCGGGTAGCAACACTACGCAACTTTAGGTCATGTAACACATGATCCAGCGAAAATAACTGGTACAACCATCTCACAAAATTGCCCCCATGAACACTGCTCTACATTTCACATACTGGTCGACACCGACAAAAGATCATCCAAGTCGATTCCTTTTCACCCATCCGTGGAACCCCTTCTCCATAGTGTATTTTAAAACTACTCGTTCAAACATACATGTCAATCATTTGACAAATAATCTCATGTTAATAATAGCTACTCATTTGTTGAAATAAACGTGATGTAGACCAAATAATAAACACGCTGCTCAAAAATAAACTTGCAAAGGGTGTGATTTGTCTAATGTGCGACACATTAGACAAAGACAACTATTTGTATATATCTTGTAACAATCAAAATTACCATGTATACTTCACCTCCGCAACACACGGAGCTAATAATGGATCCTACACATTGTATCCTCTATGTTTCAAATAAATCTATATACCAGATCTAAGATTGCAAAACTAATTGATGCACTATGACTAAAAGTTATATAAGTCTATACAAACTACTCAAGGTACTAAATATCTACAGCTACACTATTTATAACTACCCAATATAACTACACATCTCTATTTACACATTTGCCGACTACCCAATACAGCTACACATTTAATGATTTTATTTGCTATCCTATCGTGGTTTCAAAATGAAATCTATGAAGAAATAGACAACTCAGCTCTAGGATGCAGACATCAACTCCTCCTCCTGCTCCCTTCTCCACTCCTCTTCCCTCTTTTCTTCTCTTTGGCCTTTTGTAGGCTAGCTTCTGCCTCTATTTCAAATGATGACATAGGATGCGAGGGCTTTTGTAGCCATTTGAAATAACGATTGAAACTGTGGGGACTTCTGTCACCACTTCAATTGATAATTGGCCTCTTTGTCGCCAATTACAATGTCGACAGAACCTATGGTGCCAACGTGACACTCTACTGCCCATTTGTTCAACGACAGAATCTCTATCGCTATTTGAAATGGCGACAGAGTATTATTTCTGTAAATTTTTAAGCAATGATATATTTATATAATATTAATAAGAAATTAATTATTTAAACTTCTTTTTTGATCGGAGGGGGTACTAATTTGCAGCAGCAAGAAACAAACAAGTCCAACCCAGCCTGGTTTGGGCTGCACGTGGGAACAGGTGAAGAATGGTCCATTCTTTTGGACTCTACGTTATGAATTTTAGCTGTGGCTTATTAATATAATAAATAGTGATTGATGAGGCAAGCCAAAAACTATTTTAAAGAAAAAAATAAGACCTTAGAAGTGTGAGAGGGGGCTGCATGGGTCTGGGCGTCCAAAGCCTCTATTGCTATTTGAAATAGTGACAGAGTGTTATTTCTATAATTTATTAAGCAATGATATATTTATATAATATTAATAAAAAATTAGTTATTTAAAATTCTTTTTTATCGGAGGGAGTACTAATTTGCAGCAGCAAGAAACAAACAAGTCCAACCCAGCCTAGTTTTGGCTGCACGTGGGAACATGTGAAGAATGGGTCTGTTCTTTTGGGCTCTACGTTATGACTTTTAGCCGTGGTTTAATAGTCCAATAAATAGTGATTGACGAGGTAAGCCAAAAACCATTTAAAAGAAAAGAAGACCTTAGATAGAGGTGTGAGGAGTGGCTGCATGGGTCCGGGCGTCCAGCCTAGTCAGCCTGCCTCGGAATCGGATTCTCTGATCGCGTCGGCGAATGTAGAGAAATCGAATCCGGCCGTCCGTCGAAAAACGGACGGATCGATTACGATCTGATAAAATTTACTGTAGCTACAGTAAAATCTTACTGTAGCTACAGTAAATTTTACTGTAGCAATCGATCTGGTCCGTTCTTTTTCCAATCGGACGGCTCAGATTCCCGACTTCTCTCTACATTCGCCGGATCCGACTGCAGAGAATCTCATTTCGCCTGCCACGCGTTGCTGGGCTGGGGCTCATCGCTTCAGCCACCTGCCTCTATCCCATTCTCTCTCATCTCTTGAAAGTTCCGGTTTCCCTACGGTTTTTTTTACCCAAAAAACGAGTTTTTTGCCGTGTCGTACCGAACACAGTATAGTATGCTGGTCAAACCGAGCTGACGGTACGGTTATTCCGGGTCAGTTTGTCACTGGACAGCCACTCGCCTTATGGGACCCACCACCCAAGTCCGCTTGCACTCCCACTGTGCTCCTCCCACTCCAAGCTGCGGCGAGCCCCCCATCGCGACGATCCTTCCGCCGTCGAGCACCGAGCGGCCTCCGGCGGGCCGGCCCCCAGTACCATGTCTACCTCGGCCGCCGCCGCGCCTCCCAACTCGGCACCGCGCCGCTCTGCTCGGGTGAGTGCTGGCCGTCCGAAGACAGGCGAAGCGCCTTCCAGGCCGGCCTCCAGCGCTCCTCCGGCCAGAGCCGGCCATCCCTCCTCCCTTCCTGGGCGGCACCAGCGCGGTGCTTCGCCGGCCCGGCGGTCCATCCGCACTAGGTTCGCCCCTGCCTACTTGGCGCAGATGTTCTGTGTGAACTGTGAATTTGTAGTGCTAAATTGGTAATGTTGGTCTTGACTTGTGATTGCTGTGTATGATTGAAAAATAGGAGAACAAGCTTCGGAGTCTAATTCGGAGACATTCATAAATAATTGATATGTGCAATGCTATTATGCGATTCGTGTGAACTGCAGTAAGTTGGTTTCTGTAGTTATGTACTATGCACCTTCTTGGACCATCAGTATTGATTGTTCATGTGAGGTACTGCAATAAGTTGACTGACATGTATGAGTTGAATTCTCTCCTTCTAGTATAAAGAAACTATTCGGTAGTTCCCAAAATTAGACTGCGATGAGTTTTATTTGTGGCCAAGGTCACACAGGCTCACAGCCTTCCGAGCGAGGAGAGGAAGTAATGAGCTGTTCCAGTTTTTCTATATTCAAGCATTGATTGTTTATAGGTATAATCCCCTGTATTAGATGAAGGTTCTTAATTTTTCCTTTTCTTACAATTCTCTTTTATTTAATTAGTTAGGATGGTGGTTTGATCTCCGCCTTTTTAAAGAATAATCTTTGCTGAAAAGCTAATACCAAGTATTGAAGTTAAAGGTGTGCTTTTGTAATCTCAACTAGGTGCTTTCTACATAGAATATTATAGAAGCGCATTCTAGTTTATATATAGAATATTATAGAAGTATATTGATGCTGTTTCTATTGCCGGGTGTGGTTTGCTATTTTGTGTTTTATTACTTGTGAACAGGAAGTATATTATATGATTTGATATGTTAAATTGATTTCATGCTGTGTGCTACTCGTGTCCCTATTTCTAACTTAGCATACCTACCATTATTTCCTGGTTCTGCCACAGAGAGATGGCTGACTCGCAGCCTCTGGTGGTTATCTTGAATGACAGGGAACTGAATCAACCTGTGGAGGCAGAAGAACTGAAGAAACGAGGGAAGGAGGTTGTGGAGGCAGAGGAACCAGAGGAGGTGGGCGAGGATGTGGACTCGTTGATTGAGTGGCCGAGCTGGCTTCCTGACGGTTGGGACATAGATGTTCGTCGTGGCGACAATGGTTCCACCTACCGGGTACTTACTCTCCTGCATGCGCTCATGCGTATATATGTGCATGCCATATTTGGTGTTCGTACGCTTATCTGGGGTTAGATGTTTAAATTTTATGTTACTTCCTGAGTGTTTGTGTGCAGTACTACACTTCCCCAGTGTCGGGATACACGTTTTCAACAAAGATGGAGGCACTGCGTTATCTTTTCTCGGAGATGGAAGAGCGTGTGTTGGAGTCACAGGCGTGCGCTGAGGACAACGAGCTTCATGTGAGCGAGTTGTGTCCATGACCAGTTCGTTGTTGATACTTGATACCATTATTTATTACATGAGATGTGCTTCCCTGATTGCGCCATGCAGAGAATGCATACATGGCTTCCGGACGGGTGGGTGATTGAGGTCAGAGCCGGGGGGAAGAAGATGGACAAAATGTACAAGGTAAATTGGAACTTGCTTTCACTGTAACATCATCTGTAAGCCAGTTTTTGCATGTTTAATTGCTTCTCAAGTTGGCTTAGAGTATAGATGAATTGGGCCATTCATTTTCAAGGGACAGTATGGACTTTTTTTGTGTTGGCACTATATTTCTTTTAGGGGTATTATGGATTTTTTTGTTTCAACCTAATTAAACAAAGCCAACACTAGTTGCAATTTTGTATGCCACTGTCGATGCCATATGAATTCACCACAGTTGTCTCGCATGGTGCCGCTGGTGCCAAACGAATCCAGAAGCCCAATACAAGTTGCAATTTGGCATGTTGTCACCAGTGCTGAACAAATTGGCTGTTGTATCACACCCCAGTGCTAGGGCGGATCGAATTCGCCTTCTCAAATCTATTTAGTCGTCTCCATCTCATTAGGCAAGCAAACGGAGATTTTCATGAACACATATATACGTAAGTTAATTACTTGAGCGTTGACCACAACACAGGCCAAAGATTGAAAGCCATAGGTCAGCATTGCCAATTTGAACGCACGTCACATGTTAGGGCTACGAGATACAGGAGAAACAGAAGTTGCTTAGAATTATTTGATTGCCCATTTGTGCCATAGAATAATCATATGTAGTTACAGTTTATCCTCAAAAGGAATTATCCTCCCTCATGTTTGGTGGTGGATAAGCAAATTCTAACTAATTTGATCTGTTGGATTGAAATGAATGGAATGTCTACAGTAATTGGTGGGTACCGTAAAAGAGCTCTCTAATTGGAAGCTCTGTGTACATATGTGGTAGGAGTTTATTGCAACTAGACACAATAGAGACCAAAAGAATGAGAGATTGATGAAATTGTTTCACAACTTCCTTCAGACAAGTCACCAGGGCAAGATAGATTTAATTGGGATCTTTTGAAAAACAAATGCTGGTCATTGATTGCCTCTGACTTTTATATGTTTTATGCGAGCAATTCTACAATGGAACACTTAATGTGACGCCCCATGCTGTCACACCTTTGGTGACGACACCAGCTTACGGATCATTACTTGACAAAGTATTGCTTCCTCGAGTAATGACTCTATCCAATGTTCAATAGGCGCTAGGCAGGTAGCAAATAGGGCCCTAGCATCTAGGTTGCTTAGGCGGCCGACTTTGGCATGGTGTACTGCAGGTGATGTCAAAATATATGTGATGTTTGGAGGAAGAATATAGTTACCTAGACTAACTTGTGATGTTGTAAATTTGATAGTTGATGATGGGCACTTCATCAATGATACAGAAAATTAAACTATGGGCCTGTTCTTTTTGGCTGAAGTTTATGACTTTTGGCTGCGGCTTGTGGCTTTTGGGCTGTTCATGCGAAAGATTACAGAGTAATAGAAACTCACATGCGGTTTTGCCGATATAAATGAAGTTGGTACAGTATGTACTATAATTAACTAGTAGACCATGTCTTGAAAAAATACTCCGTTTAAAAGCTATTTACGGTAGAAAAGCCGAAAAACAGCTTTTAGAAGCTGAAAAGAATAGGCCCTATACTGATGCGTTCCCGTGTGATCCCCGAAGTTAATCTAACCGATTGCAGATTTTACAACTTAGTTGCTATTTTAAATCGTTGCGCAAATTTAGTCTACTGATGACAATTATTTCAGTTTAATAAGCATGACTAATTATTAATGAGCTTCTGCAATTTAAATACTATGAACAAAGTTAACTGGACAGCTAAACATGCAATGGAGTGATATGTACAACAATACGCGAATACTAATATTACACGCTCACTCTCTCTCGTTGTTCACTATTTGGCCATCTCCTGCGCCTGGTTTACCCATGCCGCTGCTCTCTCTGGCCGATTGCCTCTCTACTGTACTCTCTCTGGTTCCACTTGGTGCTGACTCCTGCTTCTCCTAACACCACCCCTCTAGCTCGCTGGCCTCCAGCGCCCCTGCCTCCCCTGCTCTCTAGCGCTTCCAGCCGCCCCACTGCTTCCCTGGCGCCACCCCCACCTGCCCCTCTACCTATGCCAACCATCTTGGCCCTGGCCTCCTCCAGCCCGGCCATGGCCGGTTATGTGGCTAGCCACTAGGAATCAGCTCCCTCTTACTAGAAATTGCTCCCTTTCCAGTTGCCCGCTGGGGAGGTGTCACTGTCGGCTTGCCAACTCCTTGTTGTAGTCCTTGCGCTTCCTCTCTTCGCCCCTCCGGCCTGATCTAGTGCCAGTGGGGTTGGATTTCGCACGGGCGGTAGCCTCGAGCGCTTGCCTGGCCGTCGCGCCAAGCCTTCCTGGATCTGCCTTTGACCACCCAGCCACTCAGCCACCCGTCGAGGGCTGAAGGGGCTGAAGGTGCGGCGGCTTATTGCCGCCCAACGCCTACACGCCGCCTCGGCGTCTGCCCAGTCGGCTTTTTTATCGGTTGACCCAATCAGAAAGATGCAACAGAGAAATAGTTGGGGATTATCCACGAGTGCGCACCTGATAGACTGATCACATAAAATTGCCTGACATTGTTGTGATTCCGTTGTATGTACGTCAGGCCTCAATCTAAAATACCTAGATTCACCGCTTCTAATACAAGGATGTAAACAACAAGGGTGAGTACGAATACAAAGCAAGTCATTAATAACACAAGAGTTCAATGGCACACATACAATATTCTATCCATCGTCAATCAAGTCTCAAAAATTTCTTTTATATAGAAAAAATGTTTAGAAATCTACTATTCACCCATATCGTGGTTTAGAGCCACTAACAACTCTCATAGCCTCCAATCTAGGAAACATGTGTGAATTCACGTTTTTAACTCTGTAGATGTTGCACAGCTTTACCCACAGCAACCCATGACCTTATCTGCCATTGGCTCTTTCGTGTTTCTTAAGACTGGAGGCTAGGTCAGGGTTCAGAGCTTGTCTCCTATTTTTCATATATTGGACCTCTACCCACCTCGCAATATAGCGCTCGGCTCGAGTGTGTCAACACCCTCTGCCGACCAGGTGTATCAGCGCCTCTTTATCAACACCTGGGTGTATCAGCGCCTCTTTCATATATAACTATTATATGCAATGGCAGAACTAACATGCTAAAACTAACCCTAAATACTACCCACGCTGAGTCATAACAAAAGTACAACACAAAATGCACAATTGATATGATTTTTTAGCTCCATGATTAACGATACAACAAAATAAGAAAAAACATGAAAACTAATGTAGGATAATAGAGATACATAAGATATATGTGAGCTAATCCAAGTCTATCGTGTCTTCATCAACAATAGTACAAGAACTTGAATCTACAAAGATGAAATCGCACATGTAAATCAAGGACAGAAAACTACAAGCGATAGGATGGTGGTGTCATGTGTTAAGAGTGTTTCCTTGTATAAGGGCCATGAGGCCCCTGCCCATGAGGCACATAACTCTTTTGTATATACCCTTTTGTAAAATCAATAGTATAGAATATACAGTAAAAATTAGTATCTTCTCTCACATGGTATCAAAGCCTCTGCGGCTGCCGAATCCTTAGCAACCCGTGCATCGCTGTCGCGTTACCGGCACATTCCCGCCGGTCAGTGGTTTCCTCCCTCCGCCCGTTGCTAGCCCATCTTATTCCGCTGCTCCGCCGGCGCTAGCGGCCCCTTCTTCCCTGCGTCGACTGTCGCGTCAACCAGCATGATCGACGTGTCGTTGGCGCATTCCTGCCGGTCAGTGGCTTCTTCCGTAGCCTGTCGCCGATGCATCTTCCGCGACACAACTGGTGTGTTGCATGCGCCTTCCCGCTGTCGCCACCCAGCCTCTTCTGCTGCATCCGTCGCTAGCCATTGGCCTCTTCTATGCTGCATCTGTCGCCGGTACGGCTTGGTGCGCCTTCCCGCTGTCGCCGCCGACCTCTTCTTCTGCTGCGTCCGTCGTTGGTGCGATTTCTTCATCTCACCTGTTGCCGTCGACCTCTCCTCAGTTCGGGTTGCATCACCGGCAAGTTGCCGGGCTTCCCAGTCACCATTGGCCTCTTTGTCTCCGTCAAGCAGAGGACCATCCTTTCTGCTGCTCTCTACTACCATGGCAAAGGATGGCTCCCTCTTGGTCACTGACATCAAGCTAGATGGTTCCAACTACAGGGAGTGGGCCTTCTCGTCCATGACAATTGTGAGGGCAGTCGGTCTTGAGGATCACCGGAACTATGATCCTCCTGATTCAAGAGCTGATGATGCCATCAAGAAGGCCTGGAATAGGGCTGATGCTAAGGTGATGGGAGCTCTGGTTCTAAGTGTTGTTCCTTCACTTCGGATGAGCCTTGAGAATCACCACTCTACCAAAGAGATATGGAAGTATCTTGAGCAAAGATATCTTCAACCTAGTGGAGCACTTCGTTTCTCCTTCTTTGCAAAGTTTGCATAATCTTCAGAGAGGACATGTTCATAGAGGAGTACTATGGAGCCTTCACTCGCATCACCAGTCAACTTGCCTCTATGACTCCAAAGGGTCACTCTAGATGTGAGTCTTGTATGGCTAAAGAAAAGCATGAGCAACAGACCTTCATGTTTCAGTTTATGATGGGCCTTAGGCAATAGTTTGAGTCTGATTGCACCCGCCATTTGGCTACCCAACTCTTCCTATCTTGGATGATGCACTTGCTCATCTGATTGCTGAGGAGACACGTCTTTGTTCTCTTGCCACGCCTACTGCATCGATGACTCACACCAGTGTTCTTGCCTCTCAGCGCCGAGGTTCTTTCTCAGGAGATGTAGTCTGTTCTTATTGCAAGAAATCTGGACATACATTTGATCATTGTTTTGCCCTTCACCCTGAGATGTTACTAGGACCTCCACCGTTGCAGCCCTTGTGTCTGAGCCTTCTGTGAAGAGTGCCTTAGTTTCAGCTGCTTCCCAGTCTACTTCCAGTGTTGTTCAGCCTTGGGTACTTGATTCAGGGGCTTCTTTTTATGTGACCTCAGATTGCTCTTAGCTTGTGTCCTGCTAGCCAGTGAATGATAGTCCATCTGTTCAGACAGCTGATGGTACATTTTGTTTTGTTACACATCCGGGTTCTCTTACCACATCCAAGTTTTTTGTTCCTGCAATTTCTTTTGCTCCACATCTGTCTATGAATCTTATGTCTGTTGGTCAATTGGCTGATATGAATTATTTCATTAGTATTGATGACATCTCTTGTTATTTGTAGGATCGTCAGAGCAAAAAAGTGATTGGTACTGGCTGTCGCCGTAGAGGATCTATGGGCCTCTACGTTCTTGACACCTTACACCTTCCAGCTTCCGCGTCGTCTATCACTTCCACTGCTACCACTTCAGCGTCCTCTTTTTCCTAGTGGCATCATCGTTTAGGTCATCTATGTGGTTCCCGGTTGTCCACTTTAGCTCAACAAGGTGTTTTGGGTCGTGTTACTATAGATGTTGGTTTCCATTGTAAAGGTTGCAAGCTAGGCAAACAGATACAACTTCCATATCCTTCCAGCACTACTTGTTCTAATCATCCTTTTGATTTAGTACATTCTAATGTATGGGGTCCTTTTGTTTCGAAGGGTAGTCACAAACATTATGTTATATTTGTTGATGATTACTCTCGATATGCTTTGATCTATTTCATGAAACATCGTTCTCAGTTGATTTCTATATGTCAGGCTTTTCTTTTATGGTTCATACACAGTTTTCTAGTGTTATCCGTATTTTCGTTCGATTCAAGAGGAGTATCTACTCTGACCTCTCGTAAGTTTCTCTCTTAAAGGTACTCTTCCTCGCTTTCATATCCAGTGCTCATGCTCAAAATGGTGTTCTTGGCGTAAGCATCGTCATATTATTGAGACAACTCGCACTCTTATGATTTCCTCCTTTATTCCAGCTCATTTCTGGGGTGAAGCTGTCTCAACAACTGTCTATCTAATTAATCTTTAATCTTCCTCTCGCCTTCAGGGCAAGTGCCCTGGTGAAATTCTGTTTGGTTCTCCTCCCAAGTATGACCATCTTCGTGTTTTTGGCTATACCTGCTACGTTCTCTTAGCACCTCGTGAGCGTACCAAATTGACTACTCAGTCTATTGAATATATTTTTCTTGGGTACAATCTTGAGCACAAGGGCTATCATTGCTATGATCCTTATGCTCATCGCATTAGTTTCTCTCGAGATGTCACCTTTGCTGAGGACCAACCATTCTTCTATTCTTCTTCCACTCAATCATCACCCTCAACTTCCTTAGAGTCTACCTCGTTTCTTTCTCTTCCACCTATCTTCTCTCCAGATGAGTCAATTTCTGATCTATCGTCATCATCTCTGTCACCAAAGTCACCTTCACAGGTTACTTCCTCTCCCCCACCAGTTCCACCCCAGATACATTTCCTTTCCATTATAGTCGTCGCACTAGAGTTTCATCTAATTCTGAGCTTCCTATTCCTTTGACTTTCGTTCCTCCAGCTAATACTACTGATCCCTGCACTGACGATTCCTCTCAGACATCGAGGTATGCTCTTCGTGATCGTTCTTCCATTAAGATTCCAAACAGATATGGTTTCTATGTAGGAGCAGCTCACGAGCCTAGTATTTATCAGGAGGCAGTTCTACTAAATAAATGGTAGCTAGCTATGTCTAAAGAGCTTGCAGCCTTAAAGGGTACTGGTACATAGGATTTGGTGCCACTACGTCCTCAGTCAGTCCCTATCACATGCAAATGGATGTACAAGGTAAAAATCAGGTCAGATGGTTCTGTGGAATGCTATAAGGCTCGACTTGTTACTAGAGGTTCCATCTGGGCATGTATGTCGCCTTCGGAAGGCTCTTTATAGCCTCAAGCAAGCCTCTCGCGCCTGGTTTGAGCATTTTAGCTATGTGGTTCGAGCTGCTGATTTCTCTTCTAGTGAACATGACCCTGCACTTTTCATTCACACCTCTAAGCGTGGACGTACATTGCTTCTGCTCTATGTGGATGACATGTTGATTACTGCGGATGATTCAGAATACATTGCTTTTTGTTAAGCAAAAATTAAGTGAGCAGTTCAAGATATCAGATCTGGGGACCCTCAGTTACTTTCTAGGAATTGAGGTTGTTCATACTGATGATGGCTACTATATCTCTCAGCATCAGTACACTCAGGATTTGATCTCTCGCTTATGTCTTACTGATACACGCACTGCTGCTACACCTATGGAGCTCCATTTGCAGCCGCGTCCTACTGATGGCACTCCTCTTGAGGATCCCTCTCGCTTTAGGCATCTTGTAGGCAGCCTTGTGTATCTCACTGTGACTAGGCCTGATATTGCTCATGCAGTTCATGTTCTTAGTCAATTTGTCAGTGTTCCTACCTCAGTTCATTATAGTCACTTCATGTACTTCGGTACTTAAGGGGGACAACATCTCGTCATTTGTTTTATGCTCACTCTAATCAGCTTCATGCTTACTTTGATTTCACCTGGGCTAGTGATCCTATTGACCATCGTTCAATCACCGGTTATTATCTCTTTCTTGGCACCTCTCTCATTGCATGGAAATCCAAGAAACAGATTACAGTGTCCCGTTCCAGTGCTGAGGCTGAGCTTCGATCCCTTGCCACTACCACATCAGAGATCGTGTGGCTTCGATGGCTTTTGGCTCATCTGGGTGTTCTATGTGATTCACCCACATCCCTTCTTTGTGATAGTATTGCTTCTATTCAGATTGCAAATGATCCTGTCAAGTAGGAGCTAACTAAGCATATTGGTGATGATGCATCATTCACACGCTTTCATCGCCAACAATCAACAATTTGTCTCCAGTATGTTCCTTCAGAGCTTCAAGTGGTAGAATTCTTCAGGGAGGCTCAAACTAAAGAATTCCATAGTCTTCATGTTCTCATACTCAATGTGTCAGGTCCATAACTTTTTTGTATATACCCTTTTGTAAAATCAACAGTATAGAATATACAATAAAAGTTAGTATTTTCTCTCACATCATGTACGAGCGATGGTGCGATAGGCCGACGAAGGTGCGTAGGCGCGTCGATTCAGGCAAGTCGGTGAGGGGCGATGGAATGATGGCGTCTTGCGCGAATGGAGTGACCCAACAAAGTACGAATGTGAGATGCGTGAAGCCGTGAGGGTGGCAAGAAACGTAGCGATGCGCTAGCCAGGCTACAGTCAATGATTTTTGGCTACGCTTTTTCGAGATAGTGATGGCCGATGGAGACGCTAACGCTGACAACGTTCAAGGTTTTTGGCTTAGGAAGCCGTTTGAAGAAACGGTTTCGAGAAGCCGCTTAGTTTGTTTCGGCTTCTAGAGACCAAAGCCAAAAGCCACAAAAAAGGCAAAAAAAATGGGCCTTCTCGTTGTGGGCCAAGAGAAATGTGAAGGGAAGGCTCAAGGCTGCGTGAGGGGAGGCTGGAACTTCTCAGTCTTGGGCTGGGCTCTATGCGACGGGCTGGACCACGGTGAGCAAGATTGGAAGCCCAATACTACATGGGGGTACCACTACTAATTAGGCTAGGCCTCGGGCTGTAACCCCAGCAGCCTGAGGCCTATCTCTGCCCCTGATTATATGCTCCCATGTGGGGGCATAACAACTACATAGGGTATTAGGCTCAACCCATTGCAAATGAGTGTGGTCGATACGATTTTGTATGGCTCAGTGACGCAAGTGAGTGGTTTTGTAGAGGAAGTCTTGACTAGCTCAATCCATCACCATATTCCCTGAGCCTCACCTGCCCACCATACTAAGATTAAATAACCATTTGGCCCTAAGTCGGCTCATCATCGTATCAACATTTCAATCATTCATGGCAGCCCAATTTTATTTTAGAAAATAATGTTTTGATGCATGTAAGACTCATAATAGTTTAAAATAGTTTATTACAAAATAGAATCGATCAACATGATCAAAAGGGTGACTTGCCTAGATCGTTTATATATTTCCCGCATCTGGCCTGCTCGTAGGTCCCGCTAGTACTTCGGATCTAATTTGCCCTCTGACTTTATGATCTAACTAGTACCTACGATTTACATGTGTAATGAGGATAAGTACCGAATGGTAGCTACGCTGGGATAAATATGCATGCAACTCGTGTGATAATTTAGTGTGTTCTAAGGTCGATGCTACATGTGAATTCTTAATTATAGCCGAATAATTGTTCTAGAGTTAGCTTCTCAAATTTGCTAAATAATTTATTATTGTCATTTTAACCTCTATGGAATTCATATAAATTTTATTTTTGTTTCTTTCTTATTCTCTTTTCTTTCTATCTTCTTCTATCATTTTATTGGGCTAGTCCCACATATCAGCCTTCCCTCCCTCCACCTTATCATCTTCCTCCTACCGGTTCACTCTCTTCCCCAACCACACACAGAGATGTGATGAACCTTAGTTCATCAACGTAAACACAGCTGGGAGGAAGGACAGGTGGCGTTTGGTGAGATGAGAGATTTAACTATAAACTGGGATGATAGAACTTGGAAAAAAAAGACTAGATTAATTCATCTTCATTGGTTTCTTCTTAATAAAATGTGATACACTTACATCCTTATATAGATTGGATAGCTTGACCCATCTTATCTCTAATATTATAAAAATAGATTATCCTAACCAATCTAATCTTATTTCCCTTTTTCGCTTGCCAAACCCCCCATCTCCATTTCACCCTCACGCGCTGCCTATCTCTATTTCTACTTCCACCAAATCACTCTCTCCCTGAAGCTCTCTCTCCCCTACTCCTCTTCTATCTGCTGCTTCTAGCCTGCTGCTACTACTCTCTCTACGCCTCAGCAGTCACCACCGCCTGCCTCTCTCTCTCTCTCTCTCAACTACAGGTCATACCGACAATTTTAAACCCCAAATTTCAATTTCAGTATTCCACTATACATGTTCTATGACTGTTGCTCAAGTGGGGATGATTTCTGAAATGTAGCTTTACCAGTTCATCTATACTGATAGCTGTGAACTTGCATGTATGGATGTGTGTATGTGTACGTGCTGGCCTAAATGGATTGGAGCAGAGAAGCACCTTTTTGGCTCAACATCGATCGTGCTCATGTCTCGCAGTTTAGTGTCCCTGCAGCCATCTACTTGATCACCTGTGTCTCTGGTCTCCTTGCCTGCCTGCCTCCTCCTCTGTTATTCCCCTCACCTCTGCTTCACTTCCTCCTCCTTGCTGATTTTGTGGTGATGCTGTTAGCTTATTCAGTATTTTGGCTTGAATGAATGGTGGTTCGATTCAGGAGGTGCAATTTCTGGTGTCAATTTTTGGTGGTGTTGTGCTTGGGGAAATGGTGGCTGGTGCATTGCAGTAGAGAATGAGGAAAATGTGTTTACTGTGATGAGCTCACCAGTCCTTATCCTCTTGCTTAATGGCTAAGTTTGTAAATCCTGTGGCTTGTGCACTGATGGCCCTTCTGTGGCTTATTTGAATGGTCGGGATGAGTTTTGGTTTTTTGAGACACATTTTGGTTGAACGATGAAACCCTAAAAGGACGATAGTGCTGACTGGTCCTGTACAGTCAGGAACCTCGATGAGCTAACAAAACTACACTGGGTTTGACGATACTATTTAAATAAATTATCTTTTCTTATTGTTAATATTATCATTCTTATTATTCTTTTTTTCTATCCATTGATTAAGTTTCCGCGTTCTAAATTTGTTAACTTGGCCAGCAACGTGGCAATGTCTAGTAATTAGGTAGATAACCGGCCACGTAGTCACTAACTACTGACATCATTGGGCACGGTCAAAGGCGGGTTGTTTTACTTAACCTTCAGAGTATAAACAGCTCTTCATAACTCTGATTCCTAAGAAGGCCCTGCACAGTGAATAATTTCAGGCCAGTCTCTCTTTTGTTTTGGGGAGCTGATTTTGTAGGGATGTCACAAGAGATGTGGCCATATTTTTTACCATCTTGTGTCTCTTTTGCAGTTTTATGTTCATCTGCCTACTGGAATGCGATTCTTCTCAAAAGAAGATGTATTGCGCTATGCTAATGAGGGGGGGATTTGTAGATGTAATGTGAAGGGGTTGTGCGACACAAGCTCTGAAGATAATGTATGTCTCTTGCAGGAATTTTTTGTACTATTTGAGCAACATTATAACGTTATATATACTAAAAATATTATTTTCAAAACTAACCTTTAGAATTATTTATAGATACTGTCACAGGTTGAATTTAATCCAGATGGTCTACCGGATGGATGGGTGAAAGAAATAATATTTAGGAAGTGCAATGATGGAATCAGAAAAGACCCGGTACATTACAATAGAGCATCTGATTCCTTAAGATTTAATATGTCAGGAGCATATTTCTTATTCCTTTGTTACTTGTTGATAGTTTTGATTTCAATTTTCTAACCATTCATTATCTGATTGTGCAGTATTATACTGATCCTGTTACTCATCGTGTATTTCGTACACTGAAGTCTGTAATGAGCTACCTTGAAACCGGAGAAATAACTAAACATGCCTATATTCCAAGGAGAAGTGTCACTGACATGTACTCTTTTGACAAGTGTACAGATCTGGTATTTGGTTTGGTTTTTTGTTATTGTTCTTTCCTTGTCAAATTTATGTAATTATCCTTAACGACTTTCAGTAAAAAAATTATCCTTCAGGACCTTTAATTCCCTTAGCAAAATTTGCGTCTTCTGCTTTTTAATTTTCTTGGTTCATACATGCTCAGGCAAACAATGACACAATAGCAATACATACGTACAACTGGGCAACTGCTTCAATTTACCTTCTTGTTTGATGCAAGGAGTGATAGAGAACAACACTATGTGGTGTTCTTGATAACAATAGAAAGTCGTGTTAGCTTTGCTAATACTACAACTGACCTGCTGTAACACAACTAAGTTAATATCGAGAATTGCTTGTTGCTATGACTGAACACAACATAAATATATAACATTTACTTTTTCTCTGTCTTCATAAAACTTTCTTTACCGTATGCCAATTCTCTTGGCTTAACTATGTATTAGCTCGCATTAATTTAAATGGTTTACTCAACTTTCCAAGAAAGTTATAGTTTGGCTAAGTTTCTTTGACCTGGTCATGCACAGCGTGATAATTGGATTCTACTTCCTATTTGTGCTTGCTTGTGGAAACAAAGTGATTTACTGGCATGTAATGTCAACTTATTTCTCATGCATTTTGTTTTATGATACTGGGATTGTACTACATACTTGGTTGAGGAAGTTATTGAACTACTTTACCTGACACTTTCCTCTACCAACAGTTCAGTATGACACTATACTAGGACTTGTTGTCAATAGAATGATCTTGCTTCATGGCTAATGGATCTACTGTGATTGTAGTTTCTGTGAAGTTTTGATATTTTTTTTAACGAACAGCCTGCAAGTATGCTGAAAAGACTGAAAATAGAAGGAAAAACAAAACGAAAATCCACAGTGTTAGACAAGGAATTACCTGTTGACCAGACTTTAAATCACTGTAAGTTCCTGCAGTTACTGGTTGTGATATTTTCATGAGTATAGTTCCTGCAGTTATTGTTTGTGATAAATTCATAGAGGTATATGTGGCAGTAATGCTACTTTCTGTAGAATTCTAATTTGCCATATAAGAGGCATAATAACATAGCTCATAGTCGCTCAAAAAAAATCATAGAGTCTGTACTGCTTCAAGTTGCATATAACTGCATATCAATTGTTTGGTCTGTTCTTAGTTCTACGAAATGTTGATTAACTGTTTATGACATCAGTCTGTGATATGCTGGAGCTGTTTATGACATCACTTTGTAATGAGATGCTTTACATTGCTTGGAAGGTAACATTGATAAAAAAAACCTATCAATTGTTGATTAACAAAAGGGTACTGTAGGTATTAAGGGCCTGTGACTTGTTTGGTTAAGTTCTGAGCTCCTCCCTGGCACAGGCACCCTCGCCAATCTCAGGCATCTGAAATCGATGTCCTGACTCCAGCACGATGCAGCAAGATATTAATCTATCCCTAATTGTGTTTTTTTTTGGACTCACTACTGCATGCTGTTGAATTCCACGTTACTGCTCATTGACCCATCCCACCGCCTCACCAACCACTCCTGCCAAAATCGCATGGAGCCACTCCTCCGTGATGTCCAATGTTGCACACCCCTTGTTGCCGGCATGGAGAATTGCTGATGCCAACTCGCGACACCGTCGTGCGGATCCGTGCTGACGGCACCTCCCAACCTTGTCCCGCAGGGTGACCACTAATCCTTCTCAACATTGCCTTGCGAACCCATGGCAGCGACCACTCCTGATGCCACCATGTGGATCTCGTGCCCTCTGAACCTCACAAAGTCACCACACCGCCGCTTGTGGTTGCAACAGGCTTTGCCGCAACCTTATTTGCTCATGGTTTCCATAGATAGGGAATTGTCCTCTTTTTCCTTTTTTTTGGACGAAAAGGGCATGGATGGTAGATATGGATAGAAATGGATGGTCATGTGACTGGAGAAGGTTAAAATATTTAAAGAAGGTACCTTCCACTAGACTACTGCTTCTTGCATTTGTGTGGAGCTTGCTAAAGTAATTATCAATGTAGAGCTAAAAAAACTAACTATCAAAGTGTAATTGCATTTTTTTAAGTTTTCATAGGCACACGTAACCAACCAAACAAGTCAGTCCTAGGCAGAAATCATCAAAATCTCGGGTTACTTTCAAACAGGCTTTTTTGTTAGGCATGGTACTCTGCTCTCCAACCAAACATGCCCTAAGTTTTTGTAAATGTGGGTAAATTTTTACTACCAAGGCAAGAGATTGGCACGAGACTATGGAGAAGAGAGCATCATCTATGATAAAAAGAGGCATGTACGTATGGTTTTCCACACCAAGAAATTGGAATAGGAAGGATTTGCAACATCGAGATCGAAGATGTCGGGCATGGCAACAGATGGAGAAGTCTTAAAAAAATTTCAAATATCATATTTGGTCTTATGGGTGCTGGGTTTGGTTTTGAACTTCCGAGCTAGGTTTTCAAATAGAGCAGTCGATAGGGCCATTGCTCATGGGGATGAAATTGTGTGAACCCCAAGGTGTTCATAACACAATTAATGTATGCATAATTATGTCATCGAAATCTTCCACCGTCATCATTAATGGTACTGCCTTTAGGTTTTCACCAACAGTCCTGCCGCGTGGCCCAATTGCTCTGCAACCAAATGCGAGATGCAATTTTCATGTTTACCATCCTATTTTTATTTGTGTAGCAAATTACCTGCTTTTGACACTATTTTCAAATCAATATATGTCCCAAAACTTTAAATATCTTCCAAGAAGTACCTTTAATTATCAAGCATTGGATAAAATGACATGGCACATTTTGTTTGATATTCCTTGGCAACTGATAAAATGATGCCAGTACTTGGTGTTGTAGTTATTTATTTATTTTTCTTTTGTCAGTACACTAGTTATTACATATAGAAATATCAACTGATGTGTCTTGGATATCAAAATCCTTGTTGTTAATGTCAATTACAGAGTGACATTTTGATTGAAGTTGTTGCAGAGCAACTTACAATATTTAATTGAAACACGAATTGTTTGCCTTCTTTAGAGAAGTTCAATATAATTTGTCGTGTTTTTCCCTTTCACCTACCTGATGATTCTTATTACCATGTTATGTCTGAAGGTGAGCTTTGTGATCCGGATCCTCAATCTGAGCCAGAACAAAGGAAGTTTATAACAGTTAAGGCCATAGGTGATGAAGCAGCTACCTCAGATCTTATCAAGCGACCAAGAGGGAGGCCACGGAAAATCATGAAGAAAACTAGTGAAAGCACTAAAACCGTGAAAGCTATAGGGAAAGAAGCAGTCACATCAGAGGCTACCAAGACACCAAGAGGGAAACCACGGGAAATCGAGAAGCAAACTAGTGAAAGAACTGAAACCGTGAAGACTATAGGTAAAAAAAGCAATCACCTCAGAGACTATCAAGTGACCGACAGAGGCCCACGGAAAAATTATGTAGGAAACTAACAAGAGCACTAAAATAGTGAAGGCAATAAGTAAAGAAACAATATCCTAAGAGATTAGATGAAGGCCACAGAATAATTGTGGAGCAAGCTAACTGAAGCACAATCAGAAATGATAAACAAATGATTCCAGCACATGTTTCTTGCATTTTTTCCCCCACTCATTGCACTTATTACTAACAGAAAGGTTAACAGCACCGTTTTAATTAGCACTTAGTGAATGCAGAGTGGTTAAGTGTTTTTACAAGTGTATCGTGATATAGCAGACATAGTATGCTTTGGCTACATTTGTAAGAGTATGAAGTTACTCAATCTTAAAACTAACACAACTTAAAACTAAAACATCCAAAAATATAAAAGCTACCATACTAACACCAAAGATCTAAGGTCATATCAAATCATAAAAGCCAATGTAATGATTTTTTAATCAATCTTCAATTCTTCTTTATTCTTACCTTTTTATCCATTCCGGGAACGACTGAACCAGGCCTGCAACTTGTTTTCCTTTTCTCCTTTGTTAGCATAGTTATAAAAGATGTGAACAAAACATGAATTATCTTGTGTTATAGTACATGGAAATCAAATATTTTTGTACTCAAGTGTAGTTACATGTTGCATGCTATAGCTGCTATAGCAGGCTGCTATGTTGATTGTTGACATAAACGCTTGAAGACACTACAGTAGCTGCTACTTTTCAGCCACAGCTCCTAGTCACATGTAGTGGCACTATTTAAAATAAGGCAAAATTCCTTATATGCCTCTAGAAATTCCACACTCTGGCTGACATGATGGATCTGAATCAACGTGTCATCGTGTAAGGTATGGCAAACAAATTAGTGGCATATAAGGAATTGCCCCGCACAAGAATAATAGATAAGTGTTGCATATCAAAATCCTAGCTATAAAATTTTTGCCATTTGCTGAAGTTTTGACTTGAACTGTTGTAACACACATGTGTGCCACATTGTTTACATTCTTTAGCGCGAGTTCTTTATAATATATTGTATTTTCCCCTTCCATCCTGCCTGATGATTTTAATTTGCTGTGTGGCAATTAAACATCTGAATCCGCAATATTGAGCCAAAAGGAAAGAAAGTTTAAAACAGTAAAGGTGACAGGTAAAGAAGCAATCAACTCAATGATGCTCAAAGACTATCAAGTGACCAAGAGGGAGCCCATAGACCACCATGAAGTGAACAGAAGTACTGACAAAAGTGATCAATAAAATGATGCTAGCACTTGTTGTTGCATCCCCCAATTTCTCAATGCACTTGTTACTTTCAGCAGACGGTTAATAGCTCCGTATCAAAATATAAGTCTGTTCTAGGATCTGTGTTGGTCAAACATTTTTAGGTTTGACCATTAATATATAAATAATCACCAAAATTGACAACATGAAATTGATGTCAGTAGATCCATCATGAAATATAATTTCATGATATTTAATTATTTTATTTGAAATAACATATTTTTCATAAAAATTTCTGGTTAAAGTATGTCCTAGAAGACTATGTCAATATCCTAAATGACTTATATTTTGATACAGAGAGAGTATGATATAAATAGCTTATAATGGTGAAGTGTTTTTGCAGAGGCTGATAGTATCATGGACAGAACATGCTCAGATATATTTGTAAAAACATGAACATACACAATCAATGAATCTTAAATTTAGATTTCCAAAATATAGATGTCGATCTGACATCAAAGATCTAAGATAACCTGAAAATATAAGACACAATATAATGATTTTATTTATTAATCTTCATCGTCCAATATAATGATTTTATCAATGAAGATGATGAACCAATTTCTTCTTTGTTCCTCTTTTTTTCTTGACAAGTCTGAAAGCGGGGTTTAGCACGGTTGGTGTGCTAGCCAGCCCTGGTTCGAATCTTACCTTCTTAATACGTTGTGGGGGGAAACAAGTATTATCCCTCCACACCAGCATTTTTACTTCTGGGCTCTCTCTATTGTTTAACACTGGTTATGAACCATATAAACAAAGCATAAAACATATCTTGTGTTCTGGCTTATATGGAAACTTGAAACGTCTCTGTACTGAGGTAAACCCTGTTTGCTATGACAGGCTGATATGATGCCAAAATTGTATGGGGACGCTAGTGGCCACAGCCCTTTGTCTACTGTAATGGTGCATTGGCGCTTTTTAAAAGAATGGTTCATAGATGGGTGTTAGATATCAAAAGTCATTAAGCTTTACCAAAATTGTTGCCCAAGTTACAAGTTTTAATTGAAACACACCTTGTTTACACTGCTTTAGCTATAGTTCAATATTGGGTGTCATGTTTTGCCTTTGTCCTGCCTAATGATTTTAATTTGCCATGTTGCAGCTGAAGGTGGCACCTCTGATGGCTTAAATCCTCAGTCTGAACCAAGCGAAAAGAAGTTTAAAGCCTTGAAGGCTACAGGCAAAGAACCAATCAGTTCAGAGACCATCAAGCGACCAAGAGGTAGGCCACAGAAATTCTTAAAGCAAACTAACGGAAGCACTTCCGATCGTGCCAAGAGTTCACAAAACGAGACAGAGCATATTGTGGTGAAAAAGGAATTGGGTGTTGAAGGTGGAGAACGCATGCCAAAGACATTGGAGTATACTGAGATGGAGAAGCACGCAATGGTAATCCAGGATGTGGACAACAAGAACAACATAGCTGGAAGGAGCCTGTTGATGTGGAAGTCAGACAAACTGGATTTGGTGACTGACCCAGATCTAAATGAACAAGAAAATGGCAAGTCAACTGAAGTTGTTGAAAAGTTAACATGCTCATCAGTTCATAAATTCTACATGAGGAGAAGTAGCAATCCGACACTGGGCTCGAAAAAATGATAAAGCGAATCAAGGCACTGAGTTTAGAGCCCTTCTCCAAACATAAATGAAGCAGATAATAAATGTGAAACTATTTAAATTCCCTGAAATCATCAAACAGCTGAAGACAATTGTACCTCAAGCAATATTGATGAGGTGTAGTTCTGTGTTGAAAAGACGAACTTCAGTTAACACCTCATTCAGATAATAATCCCATAAGCATTGATTTGTGTGACTAATATTTCGGTTTTCCCTTTTTTTCTCTCTTACGTGAGGTTATAGTCAGTTTAGAGGGTGTCTAGCAGAAATGATCCATTGGATTCTTCAATCTATGGAACTGACGCTGCTTCTGGCATGCAGAATGTAAGAATGGATTGCATCAACATCAAGGAGATCCAATGAACGCAATTTTCTAGGGAGTCTTGAGACAACGATGACTATCAGTATATTATAAATTTGTATCATAATGGTATAGGAGCACTTTTCCCATCTGACAAAGCTTGTGATGAAAAGAAGTGGTGAACAAGATGTGTTTAGATTTCACATCATATAGAGAATGATGATCAATTCTGGAGGTGACGCCTCATAGGATACAATGAACAAATGTTCAGTGAAATACTAGCGAACGGTATACCGTTTTCAAGCAAATCGACGGGATAGACGTTACCATGGGATCTAATGGTCTAGTATGTATCCTAAAGTGCTCAACTTCACCCACTTCATCTGTAAGTCCCAACTCACTCCACCTCTCTCTCTCTCTCTGCTCTGCTCTCTCTGTTCAGCATTTCGATCCAGAGCGATAGTGGCGTGCGGGCACTGTGAACGATGGCGGCTAGAACGCAGGCGCAACTAGCAGCAACATGGTGTTTGTCCCATAGATGAGTACTAGCGTGAAGGCTCCAACTACATGCAGACGTGATAAGCAAGTGCGCCTTGACCTCTGCTTCCACCCAACATCGCTGCCAAGCTTAAGTTCCGTCTTGCCTTGATCTCAGATGCAAACTTATGTCCACCTAAGTTCAATCAATGGTTCATTCATTAAATTATTGTTTTAGACATTATTTTTGTTGTGCACATATGTTTCTAGTGGTGCTCTCAACCTGTTTGATGAAATGCTAAGCTTGCAATAAAAACCACCTTTTTAAAGCTTCATCTTATGTACCAGCAACAATGTTATTTTTTTATTAATTGTATCAATTCAATCTTACTCAAGTTTGAATATTCCTCAAATAATTGTAGAACTCAAATGAAGATTAACTAATTTTAGACACTTTGCTTTACCTATTATCACTAGTCCCTTTCATGATATACTATTGAAACTAATGTATAGCTTACCGCCTCAAATATATACCATGTGAGAAAATCTTAAAAGACTTGGTCATGTGAAACTTGTGTCCCAGAAAAGAACACAATCATCTTTCGATAGTCTATGATTTCAGCTACAATTACTTTTAATACTACGCTAGGCTGCTATTGTACTTACCAATCACTAATTCTGCGGCTCATTGTATTCAACCCTTTCCTTATTTTTCTCACATGATACTTAACAATGAGATTGTTGAGATCACATGGTACTTAACAATGAAATTGTTGAGATTTATGATTCTCTGAGGACCCCAGAGGCACGCAGAGCTACATACAAAGCATTGTGACACAATGTAGTGAGTAGTTTGTTCCAATCATGTAAAGGGTGTTTTCTTTTTTCTTCTTCACATCAATTTTGTCATTGGTCACATCACACATTTTTTCTAGGGTGCCAATTTACAACATGTATTGACAAAGTTGCAAGGTGAACACGTTGATGGTGATGAGAAGCCTGCAATGGTGGAGCTTATGGTTGCTACGGATATGTGTAAGGAGAAGCTCAAGGAGAATTTCGCTAGGAAGGAGAGATTGTTGGAAAGGATCATGGAGATTGTTGACTGTCGATGAGAGAATCAAATGGAGCAAAATTTGCATGCGGCTACATTATTTTTGAATCCACAAAGGTTTTTCGATATCTTGGAAAGTGATAGTGATTGTGCAACAATCATAAGGAATACTTTTAATCGAGTGATGATGAAGATATTTAGTGGTGATGAACAATTGCTCTCCGAAATTGATGTCCTAGCCGATGACTATGAGCAAACTCGTGGTAGCTTCGATATCACACTTGCCAAGATGCAAAGGAAAAAAAAGGAAGAGTCCTTATAAGTCCTCAAATTTTAATAGTTTATGGTTCAATTAGTTCTTTACTCCATTCTTAATCTTTCTAATATAGAGCTTCATATTTCACACTTTACCTTTTAGTGGATTGGTGGAAATCAACCGATGGCCTAGCTATTCCATTATAAAAAGTTGCAAAGCGCATTGTTGGTCTTTATTGTTCCTCATCCGGTTGTGAACATAATTAAAGTACATTTGAGTTTGTAAGTATTAAGTAAAGCAAACACAAGTTTATTAATTATGTGTTGTATTTTTTGAATTATGGGTTGTTTATGATTTATACTTTCATTTATGGGCTATTTTTGTTTCCATTTTATAGCTTCATACCAAGAAGAGGAACCGGTTGGAGTTTAAAAGATTGAATGATTTAGTTTATATCTCATATAACAAAAAGATTGCATCTAAGTTTCAAAGGCTTGGTGAACAAGGTAATAAATCCATTCCTTTGTTTCTAGAAGAGTTCAAATAGGATAATGAGTGGGTCAACAAAGATGCCATATCAGTTGAACAAGTGCGTGCTGGTGAGGATGATCTTCTATGGTCACATGTTGATTAGGCTATCAATGCAACATCCTCACTTCGTGGCGCCATTTTCCTAGAAGAGCTCATGTGAATGTTCAAGTTTATAGTCGACGTGCATCTCCATCTATTTGTGATCATGAGGAAAAAGATATAATGGTGTGTGATGATGAAGATGTTGAAGATGAGTTTGAATAACCACCACCTTCTCATGATAGTGGTGAAAAACGTGCTCAAATTGAGTTTGTGCAAGGGAATGAGCTAGAGTTAGATGATGAATGAAAGATTAGGATGAAAGTATAAGATTTTTGAGTTATTTTTTGTCATGTGATGCACTTATGTACTATCACATTTTGTCTCTTATGTTGTGTCTTGTGTGGACTGTGGATGTCTACTTATGTTATGGAATATGGACCTTATTATGTTAATACTATTGGCTATTATGGACCTTGTTATTAAGTGTTTTATTTTTATGTCAGTTGACTCAGTTCTCTAATATAATTGTTCCATTTAAGATAATTGCTTGAGCTAATACAAAAATTTTCATTGACAAGTGGAAGTGAACCTTCCTTACCGATTTGACATATATAGCTTGGGTCTCATATTTTTACAAATGGTATGTAGTATACCAACCCATTAATTTGTGCTATTATGTTGTATGATTATTTAATTTTTGATCATGTAATGTATTACTTGTATTTATTACTACCGTCTAACTACTATCGTCTAACTATAGCCATGGTGGACGCCTAGTCGACTAGGTGTCCAGGCGCTCCGGGCTTGCCACAACTTGCCGGAGTGTCGTGACAACCTTGTGTACCACACACTCAAATAAGGGGGCATGATTGATGAATTATTGGTAGTATAAGCTAGCAAATTTCAAGATGGTGTATTAATGTATTAGACAAGAAGGGTGATTGGGACAATGAAGAAGCTCATTGGCAGTGTTTTAAGATGACATACATACCTGACATCCTAATATTCTCGGACAAGGATCTTAACACTTAAGACATCATTGAGCACACGGTGATCCCTTTGTGGTCAAAGGTATGTTCTCTCGCCAACTAGTAGCAAGTGCCATTGTTTGCGCAGTGAAATATATGTGCTTCTTGTTCTTTGAACACTCATTAACAAGCAATAGAGTTTACTTTCAGATGGTCTTATCATCTCCTCCTCCTCTTCTGTTTCCTTTTTCTTTTCCTCTTCGTCTTCCCTTTCCCCCTTCCTCTTCTTCCCAATCCTCTTCATCCATATCCTCATCATCCCGTTGACCTCCTTCATCCTAGAAAGTTGTAGACCAATCTTTGTAAAGAATACCTTACAACACAAATTCACTGAACAACATGCCATGCTATTACAAATTGTGCATTTAGAACCAGAACACCCAACCGAACTCCAAAGAATACAATGAACAAATACAAAGGGAAATCAAAAGGCTAAACACTATGACGAGACATCCTTCTCTAAGTTCTCTTTCCAGGATACGACAACAAAATATAGGCCACAGAGCTATGAAACATCTAATTTAGGTTACCAACTCATTCAATTGGACCAATAAGGCAAGAACTAAGCTAGAAAATATCAAAAGAACACAATATTAGACAAATCGGCAAGAAATCACCACAAGAATTTGAGAACCCCACCCTCTCTTCCTTTCCATAAATTCAGAAACTACACAAGGTATCTACAAAACTTGCAAAGGACTCACAAACATTTCACCAAAGTTGCCACTAGAACTCCCCTATTTGACAAATCTAACACTCCAGGAAAATTTAATTAACCATTCAAAAAACAAGAATTCCTTCCTTTCTTTTATTCGGCTTATGCAGATACCCTAATCATGAAAGAACCTAAGAACCCTGATGTGGATATCATGAGCATTAACATATTCTCTACTATTACACTCAATTCTACATGTGAACTTATTTTAATTAAATTTAATTTGAATAAGGATAGGTTGCTACTTAAAAGTAATTATTATGATTGTAGGATCAATCGTGATGTCCAGAGGGAGATGAGGGAGGAAGGGCGCCACAAAAACATGTGTCAAGGGCACACAATGCAAGGAGGCACTCATGCGGTGAAGAGGATCTTACAACGCTAGTTTAGCGAAAGGCCTAAGCATCCAAATCCCAAATACTTTGGTTAAGATTTCCAAGCCTAAATCGGATCCAACTCAAGCCCATCCGTAGGACCGAAAGGCAATAAAGGGGGCTAGGGGGTGAATGGTGCCGACTAAAATTTTTACCCAAGTATTCTGGATCCCTTTTTTAAATAACTATAGAGTTACTGATAATCAAATCCAAAGCCAAAAATCCAAAGCAAATCACTCAAGAACACAAAATCTTGAAGAACTCAGCCACTAGAAGTCTGACCTCCAACCAGAGAACGATCTGATCTCTCCTTGGTGGTTAGACAACCAACCAAGGGGTGGTCTAACCTCTCTGGGGTGGTTTGAGCTCTGTTCTAATGGTCTGATCGCTATGAATAGTGATTTTAGGCAAATAAACAGTAAAATCAGCACAATTGCTAAAACTTCAAATCCATGTAACTTTTGGTTGGATGATCCAAAGTTGTGAAACATTGCACACACCTTGCTCAAGGTCTTAGCAACTTATTATATCCATGGATCACAAAAACTCACATGAAAGTTTAGATTTTTCTTAAGATTTAAGCAAAGTTGCACCCAAAACGAGCAAAAACCAAAATTGATGATCAAGACATGCTCATGGGCCTCTGATAGTCAAGATGGATTTAGATATATTCCCACATATCACAGTTAACAAGCACACTAAATAAATCACTCCAAAAACTCCCAAATCAAGAAACCACTTGGAAAATAAAAAAAAACATGCAAAAACTGAGTTTCTTCATAAACTTGCTACCAAGATGTCTAAATGGGTGGAGGATAATTCCTAAATATTCTCTCTATCTCTTATACATTCTTGGCACAACAAGATCAAGAAAGGGTGAGAGGAGAAGAAAACCACTAAATTAAGAGCAAATCAATTAAGACAAGTGAAAGCCATGGAGATGTTCAAAGATTAATTCTATTAGTACTTGAGGAGGAAAGTTTTATAGCCACTCCATCTTGAAGAACAGAGAGTGCACGAACACTCAACTCTCAAATCTTAACTCTAAACAAGAGAGCACAAGAGAGGTAGGTTGGATGATTTACTCCAAGTCTCCATCCCAACCCCTTAAATAGATGGTCTAGCATGCCACATCTGACTCTTAGTGAATGCTATCCACTTAGCATAATGGGGAAAACCAATAACCCTACACACATGGGTTTTTACGTACACATGTTTACTTATGCGCGCTTTTTAAAAGTATATAAGTCCGAATCTACTAAATCCTTAGCCTTAATCCATCTTGATCAAACTAGCTTCTCCTTTACCTAAACTGCTCTCCTAAGCGTTGGTCAACATTGCCGATTTGATCTAAGGTAGTTTTTGGTATTTTAGCCAAACCACCAAAATACCCTTTCTTGACCCAGTCCTCATCTTTCATTGCAAGCAATCGCCATGCTTGTCACGTGTAGGTGCACTACTAGCTTATCACGCATCGACAAGTCTCTCCCACTCTGGTTCCACTACACTATGCCTCACTTGGATCGACTAAGCCACATGGTGCAATCCCGTCGTTCGAACTCGCCTTCAATATTCCCACCTTTCTCAAGCCCTGCTTGAGCTCACCACCACACTCAGCATCCTCGATCATTCTAGGCCTTGAGTCCTCCATGAGTGTAGCCCCGATCCTCGACCGTGGTTGACTCCAAGAGACCCTGCACATTCGTAGACAAAGAAATTGTTTTAGGACACATGTTCTTTGTAACTTGAACCAAATTAGGAGGAACATGCCACATGCAACATAAAACTATCAAAAACGTGACCAAAATCCATTAAGCAACTCAATATCACAAAACAAAAGATCTGTTGAAAATCGCTGCTGGCTGGTCTAACCATATCACCCGACTGACCAGACCGATCCAACCAGCCGGTTTGACAGGAGACGCCAAGCAGTTCAACCACCAGAAGTAGTTCAACCGATTTAACCTCTGCCGATTATCTGAGCACTGCCAACATGCACTAACAATTAAATGACTACTGACATCATGTCATGCATGCAAAGCATCTCTTCATGGGCAGTGCCAATAGAACTCCATCTTGTTTGTCAACTTAATTAGTGCATACATGCATGGCTCATTTCTCAATTACAGTCATTAACTCAAATAGTAATTTGCAAATTTCCAACTCTCTAGATTGACAATGATTCATCGCGATAATATTTAGGACCTTCTCACATCGTCCTTTAATCTCCCCCTTGATGGATCTATTGGCAATTCTTCAAAATTGCAAATATAAGTTGTATTTAGACAAAGAGAGAAAATTACAACTAGAGCTCCAAATGGTCAAAGAAGAATGCAATAAGCTGAAAATAACCATTTGAGGCAGAGATGATTTGAAGTTACTAAAAATAATAGAAATTCCACAAAAAGCTTCGAATCCACTAAATGAGTTGGGAAATCTCACTCTAGGTCTATATGAAAAAACAATTGTTCTATTTGACCTTGGTCATGATGAGAAGAGATCTTGTCATGGTGAGAAGAGATCAAAAGATCAAGAGAATCATAGTAAAATATTAAATCTCTAATTTAGCAAAAGTTTGCACAAAAACTCCAAATTATACTCTACATATGCATTTTTACTTATCTTTCTTCCCCTTTGACAATGGATGTGTTCATTTCAGCTCACAACTCGTGGCTTATGGTTTATGCTATAGTAACTAACATTCAAATGGTGTGTTTTTAAGGCTGGGTCAACAGAAAGATTGTAGTAAAAAGTATACTGAGTTCAGTTGTACTGGCTAAAATCACATGCGACTATTTTTCTCTCCATACTACCTCTCACGAACAGCTAGAATTCAAAATTTTAAGCCATAAGCTATAAGCCACAGCCCAAAAGAACTGATTCAACAAAATCATCAAGATGCATGGAAGAAGATAGAGTATAAATGAAATAAAGTTGTTGTATTTTATTCATTTTTAGCATTAGGAGAAATGAAAATTATCCAAAGTGACTACAAGGATTACACCATGCGATATTATATGAAAGAGCTATCTAGATGATGGCAAATCTTATATAGCAAAGCTAAAGCCAAATAAGCAATAGTCTACAATTAAATAAATTTTTAGCACATCAAGTTCCTCAGGATCATAATTTAGCCAAAGGTATCCAAAAATGAACCAAGCCATATCAATATACAAAATAGAACAAAGAAGGTACAATTGAGTCAATTTAGAGAACTGCAATTTCAATGTTGAAACATTTTATTCAAGCACTTCGAATTAAACAAATTTAGCATATTTAGCACTTGCTGAAATTTATTTTTGGTTTTATCTTAGCAAAACAAGTCCTGAACTAGGAGCCATCCACAACTACCTTTTAAGCTTCAACCATTTTCACTATTTTTGTGTTCTTAGCTATGTGTTAGATCTCAAGCCATGCTACAACCATCCAAAGCAATAAGCTTAAGAGAGTGATTTAGTTTATCTAAAACTTCCCCTAAGTTTATGCCTAGTGCAATGGCAAGCCGTCTCATGAGAAAGAATCGATGAGATCAATTTTTTCACATAAAAGAGATCATTTTGCACTTTCCTTACTTAGTTAAAGAGCAAAAAGCTAATACTAACTTAAGCTTCAATAAAGAACAGCATAGTTCAATCTAAAACTCAATTTAGGTTCAACATTCAACTTAACCTATTTGACGTGGTATGAATCATAATAGGACCACTAGAGCAAAACTAGTCACAACATCCAACAAGACATGATTTAATTCAAGTTTCTCACATTTAATAAGGTTAGTGTGGCAAAAGCTAAGTTACACATAGAGGGACATGATAAATCTATCAAACTAACATAAGACATGGCAAGATGTCAAGCAAAATATCATGTCACACAAGGATAATAGTTAAAGCTCTATATATTTATATTATAATGCAAGTTGCTAAATTTAAAAATGTAATATGATACAATAGATGCAAAAGAGTCAAACGCCCCCTCAAAATAGGCCAAAAATACTAATAACCCCAAACTCACCCTGCAAAGAAGGAAAAAGAGAAGAATCAAAATAGGCCAAAAAGACTAATAACCCCTAACTCTCCCTGCAAAGAAGGAAAAAGAGAAGAATCAAGAGCCTTAGTGAAAATATCTGCAACTTTGTTGTTCGGACTCGACTAAATGAAGCACAACATCACCCTTCTCTATATGGCCTCTAAGTAAAAGGATGACTCACATTTAGGAACGAATCTAAAATACTAGAAATTCCCACTCATGGACACTAATGATTGAAGAAGCAATCTCGACCTAGACTTAAGGAAAGCACAACGTAGAAGACTCAAAAGTACCTAAGAGAGACTCGTGTAAGAAGTGATCCTATCCTTAACTCAACCAATCCTCGAACTACAAAAAAACTCAAATGATATGCGAAGCATGAATCAAGGGCAAATGTAAAGCGTAGGACACAAAACCTGTGTCGCACCGCTTGGCGGTGAGATGTACTCGAAGGAGTAGAAACTGAGTCAAGTTGTATCTCAAGATTGATAGCCATCACCAGATGCTGGAATGAGGAAGAAGAAGATTCAGAAGCTCTAGAACCAGAGAACCTGACCGCTGCCCTAGTACACAGCTGCAATGTTGCACACTTTGTCTTCCCTCTCACATGTAAAGTCTATGTCACTATAAAAGAAGTCATTTGTGCATTGGAACTGAGGTTAGTGAAGAATGACATGCAAATCCACTTCTAAGACACATGAGAATCTATAATGCTATAATCCAATGTGAGAGGTAGGCAATAAACATTCAATGCTCACATAAGCATAAGCAAACAATTTTGATTATGAATAAGAATGTACATAGCATGGTAAAGAGTAAAATATGAACACTACATGCTACAAAGATAAATCAAGCTCTACATATGTCCATTGTAGACATTGAAGCAAATGAGCAGCAAGACACATAGCATGGCAATCATACAATCAAGGATAAAATATGCAAGAATTGCTATGACAAAACTCATCTATTCATAATTAGCAATATCACTTATATTATCATATCAAATCATGATAATTATGCTAACAAGGATCAAGAGAAAGATATGCTAATATGGATGCCTAATAGATATATGGATACCTAAAGTAAGACATTACAAAAGCATGATAGTGAATAAATGAAGATAACACATGCTAATGGCAATATGAAAAATCTTGTGTATCCAAAATTGATGTATTACAATACCATGTATACAAAAAAAACTTGACATGGAACAAATTATGCAAATACATAGTATAATGACATCAAGTAAGCATATGAATACATGAAACACAAGTAAGAGCATGATACATAATGTTGCAAGAATAATGCATACTCATGAATATAAAACTCATATATCCACAAAACATTAACAATTAACTAACTCATGGATATATAAGCAAAATACACATAAAGGCATGACAAGAATATAGTAAAACATGCTAATATGGTATAAGTGAGCACATGGTAAGCACAACATGCTAATTATGATCAAATATGAATATAATGTCATGAAAGTATAGGATCGCTCACAAAATAGGTGCAAACGCCAAATGTGAAAACACATGCCTCTTGGAGGCCATCAAAAAGTGGAAAACCAACAAGTGTTCCAATTACGTAATGAAGCAAAAGATTGGAACCTAATCAATCACATCTTCTCCATCTCGTGTCACGGTACATACACATGAGAAGAACAAGGCCGCACAATGTCTAGAAACAGCAGTAGATGCTGAAGTAAAATAGTTAGAAAGATAATCATGAGAATGCATATGAGAACCACGTAGCCCTCTCTAAATCGGCCTACCAAAAGGCCGGTATTTCCCCTGACTAGGTGTTACCCGTGATCTACCCTCGTGATATCCTAACCCAAGCTGCGCCTAGAGCTACCAAAGGAGTCAAATAAGTCATCTACAAATGTAGTGCTATGTCTAAAAGGAAAGACAGGCTACCTGGCTCTAGAGACACTCATGGGTGAAGGAACTCCTCTAATAGCCCTCCAAGCGTGCACTCTCTTCTTCGTCTCAACTTTGGCTCTAGGGAAGCAGAACTCAACTATGTGACTATTCTCCCTATAGAAGGTGCAATGGTGCTTAACATTTTGAGGGATCTAACCTGATGAGGAAGAAACACCTACTTGCTAGAAAGGGTTTGGGTAAAACTTGCAGATCTAAAGACTATCTTAGTTGGTTTAGGGGGTTCTACCTCAAACTTGCCATTCTCAACAACTCTCACAATCTTAGATGGGTGGTTCTTAGAATGCTCTAAGAAGTTGAATTCTAAGCCTATCTTCTTCACACTCACCTTAGGTTGGTCTAAGATCATGTTGAGATTTTCTTTCCACTAGAAAATCTCTCAAGGGTTTTTAAGATAGTCATTTTCTTTGGCTAGGTTCTCACATGTGGCACACTTATTTGACTTGGTTGCCCTAGCATATATTTCTTTATGAATAGCTACCTCAAGTTTTTGAGCCTCACAAGACACATAGGAGGAATCCTTAATCCTAGCCAATTGCACTTGATTCTTGACCCTAAAGGTCTTATGCATTTCATCTAAATCACTCCTAGTCTAGCACAAAATGCACAAGAAATAGAATCAATGACCTTTTCACATACAGTCATGGCTATGGATTTTTTAGTTTTAGGTTTCTCCTCAAGAGTCTTGTTGAGTGCATCTATCCCAGTTGTGAGTTTAGGACAATTTTCACATGATGCAGTCCTAGAATGAATAACCACTTCAACCATTTCTTTCATTTTGATTTTGTTATCCTCACAATGAGAGGAAGTATGATCATGATTAAACTTATGCATTTCCTTAAGAGCAATATCCATTTATCCCAAGTAAAGCACAATTTCAATAAGAAAATGGAATATCATCTACAGGAATCACATCTAAACTAATAGCACCAAGCAAACATGATCATGACTTGATTTAAGTGAATCTAGTTCATCTAGAGCATTTTTAAGTTGATCAACAATAGAGAAATAGGCAAATTTCAGAGTTGACAATTCATCAAACATGGGTGGCTTAGTAGAATACTTGTCTGCTGCTATGACTTGTAAGACTGGTTAAGATCTATGAGAAGAGCTAACCAGGCTCCGATACCACTTGTAGGACAAAAAAGCAACAAAGGGGGGGTGAATGGTGCCAACTAAAATTTTTCTCCAAGTATTCTGGATCCTTTTCTCAAAAAACTACAAAGTTACTAGTAATCAAATCCAAAACCAAAAACCCAAAGCAAATCACTCAAGAACACAAAATCTTAAAGAATTCAACTCCTAGAGGTTGGACCTCCATCCAGAGGGCAGTCTGACCACCAACCAAGGGGTGGTCCAACCTCTTTGGGGCGATCTGACCTCTGTTCTAACAGTCTGACCACTATTAACAGTGATTTTAGGCAAATGAATAGTAAAATCAGGACGGTTGCAAAACTTCAAACCAGATAACTTTTGGTGGATGATCCAAAAGCCATGAAACTTTGCACACATCTTGCTCAAGGTCTTACAAACCTATTTCATTTATGGATCGAAAAAACCCACATCAAAGTTATGACCTTTTTGAGATTTAAGCAAGATTGCACCCAAAATGAGCAAAAATCAAAATCGATGATCATTACTTTCTCATGGCCAAAGGATAATCAAGATAGCTTTAGATATATTCTCACATGTCACAACAAACAAGAACACCGAACAAATCACTGTAAAAACCCTTAGATCGAGAAAACACTTGGAAAATAAAAACATGCAAAAATCGAGTTTCTTGATGAACTTGCTACCAAAGTTTCTATATGGGTGGAGGATGATTCCCAGATGTTCTCTTCATCTCTTATATGTCCTTGGCACAATAAGATCAAGAAAGGGTGAGATGAGAGGAAAACTAGCAAAATCAAGAGCAAATCAATCAAGATAAGTGAAAGCCATGAAGATGATCAAATATTAATTCTATTACTACTTGAGAAGCAAAGTTTTATAGCCACTCCATCTTGGAGGATAGATAGCACACCAAGCACTCAACTCTCAAACCCTAACTCTAAACAAGAGAGCATGAGAGGTAGGTTGGATTGTTAACCACAATGTCTATCCTAACCCCTTAAACATACGGGCTAGCCAGCATATTTAACCCTTAGTGGATACTATCCACTTAGCACAATGAGGGAGACCCAATAACCACACACATATGGGGTTTACTCATGTTCACGTATGCACGTTTTTCAAAGCACATAAGCCCAAATTCGCTAAGTTCTTAGCCTTGATCCATCTTGATCAAAGCAGCTTCTTCTTGACCTAAACCACTCTCCCAATTGCCGCTCAAGCGTCGTGGTTTTGATATAAGGTAGTTTCCGGTATTTTGGCTAAACTACCAAAATACCCTTTCATGACCCAGTCTTCATCTTCTATTGCAAGCAATCGCCATACTTGCCATGTGTAGGTGCACTAATGACTTGCCACACATTGGTAAGTCTCGCGCCGGTTCCACCGACTACACCTCACTTGGACTGACCAAGCCACATGGTGTAACCCCACCGCTCAAACTCGGCTTCAACATTTCCGTCTTTCTTGTGCCATGCTTGAGCTCACCACCTCACCCAACATCCTCGATCGTTCTAGGCCTTGGCTCATCCACGAGTGTAGTAAGGTCCAAGCGCCCTACACATCCAAAGACAAAGAAATCATTTATGGGCATAAATTCTTCACAACTTGACCCATGTTAGTAGTAAGATGCCTCATGCAACATAAAACTACTGAAGAAGGTGACCAAACCCATTCCACATCTCAATATCACAAAACAAAATAATCTAGTCGAAAATCATTGCCTGGTCGGTCTTACCGCATCACCGCCATCGATCGATCCAACCATCCGATCGACACAAAGCGGTTCAACCGCGAAGCACTCGTCTTGTGCATGCATGCAATGATTTAACCTCGCTAATTATCTAAGCACCGTCGACATGCACTAACAATTAATGACTATTGACATCACATCATGCTTGCAAAGCATCTTCCCATGGGTAGTGCCAACAGAACTCCATCTCGTTTGTCAACTTAATTAGTGCATACATGTATGGCTCATTTCTCAACTACATTCATTAACTCAAATAGCAATTTGCAAATTTCCAACTCTCTAGATTGACAATGATTCATCACAACAATATTTAGGACCTTCTCACATGGTCCTTCAATCTCCTCCTTGATGGATCCATTGGCAATTCTTCAAAAATACAAATATGAGTTATATTTTGACAAAGAGAGGAAAAAATTGCAAATAGATCTTCAAATTATCAAAAGAAGAATGCAATAAGCTAAAAATAACCATGTGAGGCAGAGGTGATTTGAAGCTATTGAAAATAACAGAAATTTCATAAAAAGCTCCACCAAATGAGTCGAGAAATCTCACTCTGGGTCTATATGAAAGATCAATTGTTATATTTTACCATGCTCATGGTGAGAAGAGATCAAAAATCAAGAGAATTACAACAGAACATTAAACCTCTAGTTTAGCAAAATTTTGCATAACAACTTCAAATCATACTCAAAACTCCAAATCATACTCAAAACTCCAAATCATATTATAGATATGCATTTTTACCAATCTTTCTTCCCTTTGACAATTGAATCATCAAGTTGTATTGAAGAAGACAGATATGAATGAAATAAAGTGGTTGCATTTTACTCATTTTTAGCAATAGGAACCATGAAAATTATCCAAAGTGAATATGACGATTACACCAAACCATATTATGTGGAAAAAGTTATCTAGATCATGGCAAACCATATATAACAAAGCTAAAACCAAATAAGCAATAATCTAAAACTTACCTTTTATTTTTGTGTTTGTATTAGAGTCCAAGTCTTATTAATTAGATATCTTAGGTCAGCTATGTAGCGAAATGGTGCGACCCATGTACCAGATTGGATGTCAATTATTCAGATTAATCAAATACTCTTGATTCTATGGCTTGAGCTACAATGCCCCACTAGAATAGGGAGTTCCAATCTCTGTGGAGTTCCAATCTATTGTGTCATTCCATTATTCTTGCGATTTTCTTTAATTATTGAAGGAGCACGTCTATTCAGTGTGGCGAGTTGGCAAGAATAAACTCGTGTTATCGAATGAATTCAAGTATTGCAAGTTTTTGTTGTCTGTACCATTGATGATGGTGTCACTATTCATTAGATTTCACGAATTCTCACAAGCAAGCCATGGCGAAAATCGGGAAACCTTGTATCAAACCCACTGAGCCTTTTTGCCCCTAGTAAATCCCAACAATGGTAACAAAAGATACCACAACACAGCAAGAAATATCACACCTAGAAATTACACTCCAATTTGAAGAACGCAGCCAAGAAAGCAAGAATTAACCTACGACCACACCCAATTCTACAGTCGAGAAAGCATCCCAAAGCACAGGACGCAAGAAAGACTCAAAATCAAACCAAGAACAAAATTGAGAACCTCCCAATGCACCAAATTCCCGCATGAAATGAGATTTTGGTCAAAAGGTCACCGGAGAAAACGTCACCTCAAGACAGTACAAGAAGCTGGAACTCACCGCATCCTCGTCGGTAGGTGGCGGCCATGGTATCAATGGTAGTGGAAGCAGTAAGATGGGAAGCACCCTAGTGTCACCAGAGGGCGACCATGGTGGTACCAGCGAAAGCTGAGGAAGCAGAGGAAGGGGTGGTTGCGGTGGTGGAGAAGCTTCACCTCCACCGCTACTTCCCGCATAGGGGCTTGATCTTATATTTTATCTTGAGCCCATTTCTTTCTTGGAGTTGCTCCTGCTCACCATTACTCCTCTCCAGTCCTAAATGTTGTAAGATGTTGCTAGCTAATATGTAATGAAAATAGAATTGATTATAGAAAATTTTGGTGTGAGATGACTTCAGAAAAAAATTGTCCTATTTTTATAGTATAACAATGTAAGACAAGGTGTTCATAGACAAGCACCCCGGTGCACATAACAACTTAAACAAATCATGCAAAGTTGGCATTCACTACACTCAAGTGCATGTCCCTTGCATCAAATCGTCAATTCATCATACCAAAATGAGCTAGTACAAAGCATCTTTTAGGACCTAGTTCGAACTCAAGCCTAAAGGGGGAAAATGACCTTTCCAATACGTCAAAAAGTAGGAAAAGTAGAAAATTGCACAAAATTAGCAAAAAATGCATTGTGTGAATTTAAATGTGTTTAGAGTGGTATATCATAGAGGGAAACTTTAGAGTGGTAACTCAAGATCTGCCACTCTTTAGAATGGTATACTATGAATTTTCCCTATCCTATGATATTGTACAATTGATCTCCACTTCCAGCAATTCTCTCATCTCTCACTTTGCCACATCACCATCAAATTTATGGTTGTCTGATCATGTTGCTTTAGCATCTCAACCATCTGATTGCATGCTCTCCTGATTAATACATTGATAGAAGCCAACCCTTTTGGTCAACGAGTCCCTGGTCATGTACGCATTGTCTTCTCCCCTTCCTCACTATTAAATCTTCTACTCAACTTCTCGCAATTGTTCTATTTTAATTTACAAATAGGTACATTGTGTTGCTTCTATGGTTGAGAGCACAAGCGTTGCATTCTTCTTATAGCTCAGCTAGTCACCAACACTAATAGATCACAAATTTTTTTCCTCATTGATGCAATTAATCTTTGCTACAATAGTCCATCCCACAAACTGGAATAGACACCTCATCAAGTGCAATCGAGTGGGGCATGACACTGCTGCTCTGTAACATCCCATTTTGGAAGTTTAAAAGTGTTCAAATAAAATTTGCAACTTGAATTCAAATTAGAGTTTAAAATCAAATTCAAACTAGTTTTAAAAATTTTCAAAACCTTAAACCTTACTTGGGCTTGGCTCAGCCCAACCCCATCTCGCCTTCACCCGGATGGCCACTGCCTAGCCCAAGTGGCCCACCGGCATAGGTGTCCCTCCCCACGCTGTGCATGTTGGACATGCTCCGTGCAAGCATGTGTGACCTCTCCTCTGCACCTTATCTCTCATGCGCATAGCGCACCAAACTCGCCATCCCCTCTCTACACCGCACCACATGCCGACATCGCAACCCTAGACCTCCGCATAGGTGTTAATGCTGCCCAATGGCTCTCGCCCTCCTCCTCGGCTATAAATCCCCCAGGTAGCTCTGTCTAGCTCCCAATCGACTCCCTATCACTCCCCCAAGCCTGTGCTCCACTCTCTTCCTTGGCCTGAGTCAACCGAGCCACCGCGGACACCCTCCTTACTCAATGCACCTCTGCCCGATTCACTATATCTGGAGCACCACAAGGGAATCTTGACACTGGCCTGAACCACATCGACAATCCTCTCCCCCTCTGGCAAGCCGCCCGTGTTGGCCTCCCCTCCACCACCTCGGCCCTCCATTGGCATCTCACTCAATGCCTCCCCAAGCTCCGCCCTTACCTTTGGTGAGTTCCCTTCCGTCCCTAGATGTTCCCCCTGGTGTTTAATTGGCTTTTAGTGCCATAGCTCATCGTAATTCCGTGGTGCCTAGCTCTACTGCCACTTAGTTCACAGCCAGCCACCATAGCCACCAAATTGGGCCACGCGATGATGAGCCATGGCAGGAAGGACAAGCGTTGTTCATTTGTCATTAATTTCAACTACTCTATTAGTTTAGTTAATGACTGTAGCTAGTGTTAGTTAATCTTTCACTAAAGTGCGGGCCCATTTCATTAAGCTTTGACTCTATAACATGTGGGCCCCATCGGTTTAAAACCCTATTTTAAATTGGCCATTTGTTTAAGCCACGACAAGTGGGCACTGTTCATGTCTTTGAATAGTGCATGATCCCACTCGACCCCTCAAGCCTTTTCCTTAAGACAATAATTCAAAATTAAATTAAATCCTAAGGGTCCCACCTATCAGTCTCTGTAATATTTTCCATTAAGAAATAATTTGAAAAAGAAATTAATTTCAGTGGATCCCACCTATCAGTGAGAGAGTACTCTCTCCTCTGCTTATTTTTGAGTTTAATCCTAATTTAAACTTTGGATAGCCTGTTCTCACTCATTTTAACTCCAAATTTAATAAAATTTGTTCCTAAATTCAATATCTATTTGATGGCAGTGGAATTGTTCAATTGGAAGTTCATTTAAATTTACTTGTTTTGCTCACATGTTTATTTGCTTTCCAATATGATCGTCCGAGTAGAGTACGAGGACATGAAGAGCCACAGTTTGAGACAACTCAAGATTTTCAAGAGCAACTCTCTTTGCGAGCCAGGTGAGTCAATGTTTTAATCATATTGAATCTACATTTTCTATAAATTTATATTCATTTAAATTATCAAATTGCATGCTATTATTTGTTATGCAAATATATGTTCAATTTAAGGTTATAGATATATGCCTATTCAACATTGTATTATTATTACCCTATCCTTTGGATATTTCAATCACATAATTCTTGTCACTTCAGAAACTTAATGGTAACCCTACTAGCTATAAGTTGTACTTAAACGCCATACTAGTCTTGCTTAAATAACATGGCATTAAATTGCCCTCTCATCATCTTTTAATCATAAAAATAGTTTTGGATAGTCATTAGAGGGAAATGATGGTATATTGAGATACTTAGTTTTATGCTTCTCAAAACCCTAAAACTTATTGGTACTCATCTGGGTGTGATACGGGCGGCCCTGATCTTCTCGACGTAGGATCACGTTAACTAGTGTCCCTTAACCAATCTCTCTAGCTGTACACCCGTGCCAATGTAAGGACTCACAGCTCTTTGGAAATTCGCCAAGATACACCAAGGAATTTCTCCACGAGACCACGAGTGGAGAAACACCGTGCTATCAATTCCCAATGGAAAAGCAAACACGACCTTGATTCAAGAACGATCGCTCAATTCCTCTCAAGTAATCCTTGCATGGATACTTTGGTGAAAAGAAACAAGCAATGTGATGTTCTAATTTCAATCTAAAAAAATGCGGTCCCCTAACAATGAAACTATGTCTGGCCTTATATTGGCACCACAAGGTGCGGCCCTAGATAGAAACTAATTCAAAATAGAAAAGCAATTCAGATCAAGAATCTGTAACAAACTCTACTTTACAAACTTCGATCAATCTCTTAACAGTCTGGACTGAACATGCCTCTTGATTGGATGGTCCGAATGTTCAAAGGAAAAAGTCCAGACGGTCTGAACGTCTCCGTATGGGACTCTCGCGACGCACCGCTTGCGGAGGCTATTCGGACGGTTCGAACGTTCGAGAAGAACAGTCCGGACGGTCCGAACGTCTCGGCCTGAAATTCTTTGCGACGCACCGTTCGTGAGAGCTAGGGTTTTTCCTTGTCCGAGACGCATTGACCTTTATGAATAAGATCCTCTTCATACCTAAGTACGCACAGTACACTAGAATTAGGTAGTAGCATATTCTCATCAAAATTATTGTTTAAAAAACAAAGTCACCTGTTGTTGGAGTTTCTTGGCTTGTGCTCGCGTAATCGGTCCTGTTGGTTCAATTAGAGGAGTTAGGGCAAGGGTGGCCTCATCAGGGTGGATGGTAAGAAGGTTGGTGCGAATGTAGCACGAGAAATTGTGGTTGTGGTAGCACTTCCCAGATAACTCCAAGAACTGAATCATGTGATAACTTTCCAATGTAAAACCATATAGCCACAAGTCTATAATAGGTATGATCTGGGTAACTAATTTGTATTCATCAGCGCTAATTGCACCACTAGAGTGACCCATGGGTCATGTTGCTGGATTTAAAGCACCGTGGATAGGAGTTGTGTCATTGGATTTAAGTCATCGTGTGGTGCAAGAGTGGGTCTTGGTGTAGTGGACATAATCTCACTAAGATGAAATCTTAGCGGGTGTAACTTACATTAGCTGATGCATTATAAATGCTTTGTGGTGATCTTTTTAATTCATATGTTATCTTGATTCACATGTTAAGAAAATGGTTGAAACATAACAAGTTGATTATCTCTTATGGGTAAAATGTATAATATCTACAAAGTGTAAATTATTCGAACAATCATGTCCACAGTTAAAGACGGGCATGGAAACTTACACGAGTTAGTATCTATTTCAAAACCTTATAGGTGGGACGAAACTTGTCTGCTGGATGTAACCATGATTTGGTTTGCCCTAGGTGGATGTAATGCAGTTGATGATAATAAGTGGGTGTAACCCTAGTATCAAAGACTAGCATATGGTGGATGGAACCATGTAACAGTGAATGTAACCTACACCATTATAAATATTGCACAATTTTATTCTCTTTAATAAAATTAGTTTAGTCAAAATGCTAAGTCATAGGAATTTCTACTTATGGTAATTTCAATCAATGCCTTGAGCAAATAAAAGAATTTGAGGCTATCTTTGTTGAACCTTTCATGTATACTATTGCATATTGTGTGTTGGTTCACGGAGCACGGTTATTTGCATTCACCCTTGCTCACAAAATCCCTCGTAACCTATGGACCAAGGACACTATGTGTACTATGATGCCACAAAAGTGATAGAGAAGAAGATGGAGGAGATTATAATAGTCTTTAGTAGCCTAGGTCTTACCCTCACCATGCTGATTAAGTTAATGTTTGTATGCACCAATATTATCCAGGCTCTTGGTTAATATCGGTTGCACACATTCTACCCCAATCGTTTGCACTGTGGTGAGATATGCCTTCTCTTTTACTATTGCTTCGCTTCTACTTATGTAATGTATCCACTTAGTCCGATCGACTTTATTGTAAACTTGATCCGATGCGTCTATTTAAACTTTGATTTGTAATACTAATGAATGATGTAGTTTACATCATGTATAAAATGAATAAGTGATGTATCTATGAGTACTATGTCTGATCCAAGGAATAGTGTTCTTGTTTCACATGAATTCTAGATTGACTAAATTTGGGTCCGATAGAGTGATATCGTAACATCTGAAAATTCATTTACTATAAAAGCAATTTTAAATTAATTATTTAAAGTGTCTGGATTTTATTTGGTTTTATTTGTATTTTATGTTTAATTCTAAAAGGAAATCTCAAAATTCCAATTCCAACCTAAAATTTGAATTTGAATTTAAATTCCAAAATTTCAAATTCAAATCTCCAAAAAAAATATCCTTCTATTTTTCTAGGTCAAACCCATTTTTCTTGACCCATTTTTTCACATTTCTTTTTCCTTCCTTCCTATTATTTCTCTCTCCTCTAGGTACTGTTCATCTTCTCAATTGCCGAAACAGCCAGCCGAAAAGATTGAACTGCCATGGTTCCTCATCCTTCCTCTCAAGCCAACTCTTCAACCAAGTCTTATCTCCACGTTTTGCCAAAATGAAAGTTATTGTAAAGCACACGAGGAATCTATTACTTTTAGTTTCTTCGTGACTCGTTCATTCGCTTGCCTTTTATCTCGTCCATTCTTAAACTAACTCCAAACTGAATCCCATGAATTCGAGTCCGTTTCTACCACTTCTGAGCCCTTATATACGACCCCATGACCTCTCTCAACCCCTTCCAATCTTTGCCAAGCCTCCTCGAACCCCATAACGCGCGTTGCATTGAATCGGTTATTTCAACTCTATTTTCACTGCACTATATGTTTAGTGGTAACAATTTATAATATTTTACTTACATAGTTTCTTGGTGTACATGGTAAAAAAATTTAATTTGCATTAGTGTAGTTTAACCATATCCTAACAAGGCGGGGATTGGATCTATCCCCATCTCCCACTCGATCTGGTAGACAGGAGGAGCTAGAGGCCCTTCATCCTCTTCTCTCTCTTAATGACAAATGGGCTCTCTCTTTTATCTTTTTAATGCAAAAATCCAAATAAAAATTCTCAAAATGCCCTCGGCGGCAACAAGATCTGTCATACTAATGATTTGCAGAAAGCACAATTCAATGGCGTGGCAACATGTCTTCTCACAAGGATATCACAACGGATCGGATATGATTGCATAGTCTTAACTACAAATACGAACCTATATTTTTAAAATGAATATAAATATAAATTCGAATATTCTCGAATACAAATATGAATCAAATATCGTAATGAATACGAATTGAAATCGAATATGTACTTAATTCGATCGAATACGAATATGCTCTTATAACTTCAGAACAAATCTCGTAGAACAAATTTATGTAACATGATTAAATATGAATCTCGGCGGCATAGAAAACGGATCGAATAGTCTCGAAAGCGAATACGAATGTTTTGAATATGAATGCAAATATGAATATTCTCAAATACGATACTGAATATTTCGAATACAAATATTTTCGAATACTAATTTTGCTTACTAAATCCGTGTTTTCTCCGATATAAATATTCAATAAAACGGATTATCCGTTACCATTTCCCACCTACTAATAACAATTGCGCTAGATGAATTCCCACAGCAGTCAGGTTGCATCCGTTTAATGTTTAAATTAGGGAAAAGAACCAATTGATGGAGCAATTACCTAGTGGAGATGATTTCCAGACTGAACTAGGTTGTGAAGGCGTCGAAACTTCTGATGGAAGCAAAAACAATTTATTTGGAAAGTTCATTGACCATTGAACTGCGCGGGTATACGAATTCAATATATAGTTTTACTTATCGGTTGTGCAAATTGTCATTCCATCACTTAGATATATTCCTGTTCTTTTTTTCCTGAAAGACTTAGTAAATGGTTAGAGTTAACATCACCAGAAGTACCTGTAAACGAATCAGCTATTCCCCACACTAGCTTGGCGCGATGGTTTGCTCTTTGCATGTCAGCGAGGATTCCGGAATGTGGCCCTTGTGCAAGTCGGAGGGCCGTTCTGACGTTCTCCTAGTCCAAGCCTCCAGGGCTCAATGATGGGAGAGGCCATCTGATACCACGAGGACTTGATATATAAAATGGCATTTGTGTACGTTGATTGTTCTGAGATTTTTCCAAGCGGTTCCAGTCTGGTTGTTAGTTTGTAATGACAAATCTATGAGCAACGTACAGTACTTTATGTTCTAAGGGGAAACTGTTAAGCACGAGCTGTTCTAAACTGCCATTTCTGTTGCATGCTACTGCACGTCCAATTTATAAGATGTATTTTCTTTTGACATATAGACCAAGGAGATATTAGAAATGAATAGACTACCTATAATTATTATCTCTAAGCATATGCATACATATAGAGAACATAAAATTAAAACTAGATATTTATTACGAGTATAGAGAAAACCTCACACTAATTTTGCATTAGAATATAAAATACGCCCTATATTTATGAACAAAGCAATTCAAGTATATTCACTGTTACAAAAGAGGCTATACTGGATGGTTACATCACAGACGGTTTCTATGAACCGTCTGTACTGTAATTATCACAGATGGTTCATACTAACAACCGTCTGTGATATTTTCACAGACGGTTATTTATACGAACCATCTGTGATAAAGCAATATATCACAAACGGTTCGTATTAATAACCGTCTGTGAAAATATCATAGGCAATTGTTAGTATAAATCGTCTGTGATAATGCAAGACATCACAGACTGTTCGTATTAATAACTATCTGTGATATTTTCATGGACGGTTATTAATATGAACCGTCTGTGATATATGCATTATCAGAGATGGTTCGTATAACAAACCGTCTCTGATAATGCCACAACACCGATCCGTGGTATCTCCTCTAGGATTCTGATCTCACTCATCATTTTCTCTGCATCGAATAGCAGGCACCGGTTCCTCCCACCTCTCGCCATTTATTTATTACTCCTCTCTCCCTTTCACTCTGAGATAAGTCTGCTCCTAGCTAGGTCATCCACTCCTAGCTTGTTGCTCGACGATGCCGACTACCGCCGTGATCTAGCGCCTCCGTTGTGACACCACGGTCGGCTGCAAAACACATTCTTTGTCGTAAGTGTCGTAAGTGTCATAAGAGTGTCTTGTGTAGTCACACCATCGTGATACAAAGGTGATGCTACTGCCGCCTCTCCTTCACTGCAAGGCACTGCAGAAGCAGCTAGCTACCAAGACGGTGCTCAAGTCGGTGTCAAGGACATCCAGCTCGTGCGCTGCTAGGATCTCTCATTCTTCTATGTTTTTGCCACGGGTTTGTAGAATTAAGATGTGTTTTTGCCATGTTTAAGAGTTGGGTTCGTAGGGTTAGGATATGTTCTGGCCATATTTAAGAAATGGGTTCGTAGGATTAGGATGTGTTCTTGCCATGTTCTTGCTATGTTAGATGGGTAACCTGCTCATTATCTTGTGATGCTGTAATGGTGGATTCTAATGGAATGTGCCATCGTGTTAGCTGTTGTATTTGCTTGCTTTCAAAGGGTATAGCTAATATTATTTCTTGAGGCTAGCCAAAAAATAGCAAAAAAAGTTTAGGTATAGAATAAACTATTACAGACGGTTTGTACTATAAACCGTCTATGAAGGATTATCACAGACGGTTCTATATACCAACCGTCTAAGATACTCGCCAATCACAGACGGTTGATAACTAGAACCGTCTGTGATGTATGAGTATCACAAACGGTTTTTTATTCAATCCGTCTATAATAGTTTCTTCACAGACGGTTCTAGTTACAAACCGTCTGTATTGTTTTTATCACAGACGGCTCACAAACCGCCTGTGATAACCCGCAATTACCACTGACACATAAATTCAGATGGTTCAGAAAACTGTCTGTGATGACAGTTCTGAACCGTCTGTGATGACCACCCTTTTTGTAGCAGTGATTCTCTATAAACTTGGACGGAAGGAGTATACTAGATATTGAAAAATACAACAACCGCAAATAATCTGCAAAAAAATAAATAAATAAGATTTGCGTACAAAATAGGCATTACGTAACTGTGTATCCATATACATTTCTGGTGATGATTTGCTATTGTCACAAATAAATATGCATTTGTGATGATTAATTTGTCATTATATGATAACGAATAGTGGTACTTTAATTGCCACTAATTGTTAAAAATTCACGGGGAATAACTTCGTCACTGGTTGCATACGATCCGTGATGAAACTGATGTCAGCAATTATAATCGTAGTTGTGACATCATTATCGTCTCTAATGTTTGTGATTAATAGCAATGATTCTGTTCTCACAATTAAAAGTTTTAATGATTCTGTTCTCACAAGTAAAAGTTTTAGAGGTGTCTAGTAATCATCCGAATATTTTCTTTTTAAACAATCATCCAAATTTCATGACACTTGGATTAAGATCCTAAGACCTTTATTCTTTTTCCTTACTATATAAACTCTAACCCTAACCCTATCCCGACTCTACCGTCTCCCACCTCACACCGCTCCCTTTCAAGCCACCCTGTCCTTGTCGCCGGCGGCCTCTCCTTTCACGCCACCCCCTCCTTACTCATCGGAGTAGCTCTGCGTGCCACCCCCGCCCCCTCCTCCACCCGCGGCCGGCGGCGCCCTTGCCGCATCACCCCTACCCCTCCCAGCCTTCCGTCCCTATCCAACCTAATAACTAGTACCTTCCACCACCGCCGCTGTCCTCTGGCACCATCCACCACCCTCCTACCCCCGCCCGTCGCCCCCATTGTTAGGCCACCACACCCTTAGGCTCCCTCTATGATAGGGGGGAATGGTGAACCCTAGGTGCAGGGGTGAGATTCTCCTCCTCGGGCTCGCTGGCGAGAAGGAAGAATAGGTCCTCAGAGAGAAGGAAGAAGGGGTCACTAGAGAAGAAGGTGGAAGTGGCAGCGAATAAATATCTGTGCACATCTAAAACTGAAAATTTTGGATGATTGTTTGGAAGAAAACATCCTAATGATATTTATCAAAACCCAAAGTTTTATTTGTGGCACAAAAAAATTTATCACTATATAATTAGTATCGTCAATATTAGTGATGATTAAAAAATTCGTCAAAGATGATAATTATGATGAAAAATGGACTTATGGTGACGAATTTTGTCGTCACAGAAAGGTTAGTATCTTGTAGTGGCAACACGTCTTCTCACGAGGATATCACATGGCGTAGTATCGTGCAATGTGCTAATAGCGACTGCGCTAGATGATACTGTAACGCCCCCGACTTTTGGGAACAGGGACGTCGTACGACCCGCAACAGCCTCAGAGTTCGCTATGCCCAACAAGCAGTATCAAGCCTGCTCACGAATAGTTAAAACAAGTTAATTTAAGTGAAATAAGACCTAATGGCCAATTTCAACAATACACGGCGCCCAAGCCCAAAACTTAACTTACATACAAAAGAGCCAAGAAAACTCCACAGAACACTTGAGTGCAATCAGAAACCTAACACGAAATCTTGATTTGCTTTCTTTCCTTCTGATATCTGTTGAGAAAGATTATGCAAGCCTGAGTACTCCAACCCCATACTCAGCAAATCACATGTGGAAATTAATATATAACTATATGCCAGGATTATCTAGGGATGGGAGTATAGTTGTTTTATTAAGAGGTGGATGCAATTTTATTTGCAAACAAAGAAAACTTTAAAACAATTGCTCCTAAAGCTCAGGGGGTTTTCTATTATCAGATAAAGTCTCATCATTACTCAAATTAACAACATCAGAAACACTACTTATGCCTTGTTGTTGGAATCACCCAATTAACACAGCTTCATTAACCGGAAGCACGGCGTATTCGAATACCATTTATTTCACTCTGCAGAGCTGCCCTACTTTACCCACAAGATTTCTTAATTCCACGTCTGACATTAAGAAAACAAGGCTTTTCGCTGCTCAATTCTTTATATAGTCTCTACCTAGTAGGCCTCCCAAGAAGCTCAAAGCTACTCGACTTACCTTAGCCTACTATTGTGCGGCTCAAAATAAATAACCACTTCCATACGGCCCTTCTTACCCCTTCCGTATGGACTCGCACCTTGCCTCCAAACTGCTTTTGTAGAGGTTCAATCGATTTTGAGCAGCTACTAGACCAGGGTTGACGTATCAACACTTGTGGTTGGGCGATCATCGTGTCTTTACTTAGCACAAGGTTCTTGTCCTTATGGTTTTTCCTGAGGTCCGCAACCTCCATCTCGGAGTAAAGCGGTGGCGAAACCGCCGCACGATTTCCCACAACACCCTTACCCCCAACTGCACACCGGCACCTCCGCTCTAGGCACGCCACCCTAGATCGGGTTTTTCCAAATCTACTAGCCCACGGCTCAAACCTTAATAGTGTACATGTTGAAGGGTAAGCGATGGCGAAATCCAGACGGTTTCGTGCAACACCTTTACCCCACCCTGCACACCAACATTACCGGCCTAGGGTACGGCATCCCATACTACCCTACCCTAAGTCCGGGTTTTTCAAACCAACTGGCCAACGGCCACAATCACTTAGTAGTGTGTAATATTGAATGAGATGATGGTACATACATTTATACAATACTTTAATAATTACTAAGGTTGTCAAGGTGAATATGGCCTTCAAGGTAAACATGGCTTTTATCAGTGGTAGGACTTATCTAAATAGCATGTCATTCTAAACATTTCATGTTAAGCAAATAGCATTTCACAAATATTCATAATGAAATTATATTACTTAGATAATAGGCATGTCATGGGATTTAACAATGATCAAAAACATGTGACTTGCCTTCTTTCCGTTGCTCTTGATCAGCTTCAATCTTTACGGTCCTTCGGTTGACCAACTCGCTTGGTCCGTGCACTAGCGTAGAAAACGGAGTCCAACAGGTTCCTGCTTTGCAGAATGCAAGCTGGGAACAAAATCCAAATTAAGAACAAGAAAGAGTATAAAGAAAATAATGCGTTGGGTCGGGAGGTCGGGATTCGACGGGGTTTTATGGACGGACATGGCTAAATTTGGACACGATAGGCTTGGGATGACTAAAAGAGACATAAGTGTTGTACGGATTTTGGGAATAGAAGATAGACACTTGAAATTATATGGTCGATCTTTGAATTGACAGATTAGGACTGCATCAAGATTAAATTTTGACTTAATAAAGAAATTTAATTTTTATAGGATCTGAGTGGGGTGGAATGGTGGAATTCGAAATTTAAGAATTTAAGATTGGATCTTGGTGAAATTTAATCTTTTAATAATTTAAATTTGTAAGAACGAATTTGTATTTGCATTTAAAATATTAACTAGCTAAATGGCATATGTTTAGAATTTATGTTAATAGAAGGTGAAATTTAAATAAATAAAATCTGAATTTATAGAAATTAACTTTATGGAGATTGAATTTATAAAGGTAGGTTTATAAAGTAATGATATTTGGATTTTTAAAATTTGAATTTGGGATAATGGGTACTAGATTTGCATTTAAAATATTCTACTGGTCAAAATGGTGTATTTTGGTATTTTTGGGAATTTTCTGGATTTTCTGGTATTTTTATTGATTTTTCTGAATTTTCTAAATCGGGTAAACAATTCGCTCTGATGTTAGGCTGGCCGAATGAACAAGGCACGCGCTGGTTTGAAACCCAGCGGCGGATGGGCCGCCATTGGCCCAAGAAGACGCTGCCGAGAGAGCCCAGCGCTCGTGGCGCCGCTCGCGGCGACACGCGGCTAGCGCCGACGGCCGGATTCGCAAGAAGCGAGCGGTCGGATGGATATGACTTACGGCGCCAAGGGCGGTGATCGGTCCACGCCGCCGCCTCCGATCATCTTCAACCTCCGGACGGCGCCCGCGGAAGACAGAGAAATGGACGCGGTGGCGCGCGCGATGTGGCACTAGAGAGAGAATGGTTTTGCCCGAGGGTGCGGATATATCTTAGGTTTCCATTTTGGGTTTTAGGAAATGAATGGAAAAGTGATGGCGTTAGCAATGGCCGGAAAGGCGTGGCCTCCCGACGGCATTATGGGGTTCGTGAGGGTTTACACCTAAGTGGCTGTGTTTTCACCATCTACGGCCCTAGGAACATACTTGCGGTGGTGATTTAGCTCGGGTTAGCTCTGTAAGCTAGCCACGGTGAGGTCCTTTGGACCGCGGCGAACTTCGTTGCCACGGCTCTAGGCTAATGTTCTCGCTCCAGAAGTTCACCATTGTAACCAGGATCAACATAGGCGGTACCAAGCAAATGGAATCAAATGAAATCGACGAAATCACGAGTTTAGTTTTAGGCTCACCGGCTCGGGGCGCCAATTACGGGCTACTCCGCGACGAGCTCAATCGGGCAAGTGAGAAGGTGCGTGAAGGGTTTGGAGGCGATTCATAGTGGCTATTGGGTTTTATATGGCGCGCATGGCGGTTTCTCTGATGAGGGGTTCGCTGCGTAGGGTTCAAGCCGAGAAGGGGATGAATGCACCGAGCGGCGCGAGAGGGGAATGAACTCACCGGTGCTGCGCGTGGAAGTGAACGCGAAGGAGATGGCTGGAGGTGAACGCGATCGCGCCGATTCGCAAGGACGGTGGAGAGGCGCGTGCGGGCGTCTGCACAAGAAGAGGCCGAAGGCCAAATAAAGGAGAAGGCGCAAATGCCAAAAAGAGAAAGCGTATTTTCACTAGAATTTGCCAAAAGGGAAAGAAATCCGAATTTAATCAAAATTCATAAAAATTTCAAAAACTTCAAATTTTTGGGGTGTTTCAATCTACCCCCCTTAAAAAGAATCTCGACCCCGAGATTCACCCAGACTAGGGAATGGGGTATAAAATAAAACTTGTTACCTTTCTGATTCCTTTCCATAAATCCGATTTCATTTAAGGTAGGCTTTCAGTGGGGCTGTTTGGCTAGTGTTTGACTAGTACTTTTGTCGGGGCTTGTCACTTTCTGGTTCTCTGAATTCCCAAGACTTCATGAGCATTTCCTCAAGGTATGAATGCGGTTTAGGCTTCTTGTTCTGGAGAAATTTTCACTTGGAACTTCATGCGGTAGCGTGACCATGGTCAGGCAGAGTTTTATTACTCTTATTCATTTGCCTGGTAGAAAATGTGCTTGTTTGACCAATCAGTCTATGATTGTTTATGGTCTCATATCCTGATCATGTCTTCGAGTGCCTGTAAAACAAATCCATACTAGTACGTCCTGACTTCCTGGGTCCATTCTAGATCTGATTATAACTGTGACCATTTAAATAGGTTTCGACGTTTATTCTTTACTTTCTGATGTATGTCTTAGTATGTCATGTACCTTGAGGTTTCTTTACTCGTAGTATCTTATTAAATTTCTTTTTCCTGATTTCGGTTCATCTTTACTCTATTAGGTATATAGGGAACTATAGAAAGAACTTGATTTTTACAGCTAGATCATTCAACCTTCTTTTCATGCTGTATTCAGAAATAACTGTGAGATCCTTAAGCTTCTTTCCTTCTCCTTCTTTCATTTTTTTACTGTACCTGTATATCATCCTTGTGTATTATAAGCTTACATAATCCTATCTTATTGCACTTGTGCTCCGTTTGTTCAGGCTCTCATTACTTCTGCTTTGTTACCTGTACATCTTAATATTTCCAAAATGTATTAAGGATCTATGAAGATTGGGTTCCTGTTAGGATTAAATCCTTCAACTCTTTTCTCATTAGGTATACAATAATGATCATGAAATGTCTGGATTCCATGCTCGTCTGCAATAAGCTTTATTGAACCTTTTTCTTGACTGTTCTTCTTAAGTTATTGTGTCCCTTCGTCTTCGTTTCATTCTGACTCAATTTGATTTATCAGCAACGGCTGAAGTTCGAACGTTGCGTACATTTCCTCGTTCAACTATTATCAGGTTTAAACTCTGCATCTCTGTTACTAGTTGCGGTGAATGACCAACTTTTCTGGTTACACTCTAATGAGTTCTTCGGTTGTGCATCTGCCACAACATTGGTTTCGCCTGTTAATACTGGTCTATTTTAGAATCATTAATTAGTTTTAACCATTTTTTTTTGTTGTTCCTGGTTCAATTCAAGTTAGGTAAAGATACATTTCAAACCTTTGTGATCTGGGAGCATTTCAAAGTAATTACTCAATAAGTAATGCTTCCGAATTTTTAGTAAATGAATTATGGCAACTAGCCTCAAACCAGGTGTGGACTAGTTCATGTGGTCATAACTGCCTTGAAGCACAAGCTACGATCCTTCTTTTTGCATTCGAACACATTCCAACCGTTGTCTTGTAGTATCATAATAAATTTACGATTCTTTCTTTGGATCGGGAAATATCAAGATCAATATAGTTGTCAGCTTTGTTTTCAATTGGTGGCAACTTCTTTTGTTCAGAAATCACTTTCACACAATTTGGTATATATAGTTGTTGTTCCTTAAACTTGGTTAAAGATCAGATCCACTGGAATTGACTTTAATACCATATAACTTTCTTATTCTTTATACCTTGAACATACAGATCTCATACACATCCAAAGTCTTGTTACACACCTTAATTAACATAATTTACAGACATCTTCTCCAGCTTTCGGGGTCTCGCACAAAAGTACTTAATGGATTCCACTCCATTTCTTACTCCTAATAGTTGATAACATACAACTTTCTCTGTTGTCCAATTTCCTTGCTACTTGATTTCATGTCATTCTTCTAGGGTGAACTTGTATCTTTTTCAATTCTGGCTTTCTTACGGTAGAACTCCTCTTCTTCTTGGTATGGCTGGTGTGACGTTGATTTCTGTCTTTTTGCTTGTTTCCTGGCTTCTTCTTTAGGTAAGGATTTCAGTGGACATTGGCAACGATAATGCCCTTCTTGTTCACAATGAAAACAAGCAGTAGAAGACCGAATCATAGGATTATGTTTCTTCTTAATCTTCACATATCCTGACAATTGTTCTTCTATAAAAAGGGCTTGATCGACTAAGGTCAAGAGGTTTGAAACTCCAGCGAAGAAGCACAGACGCACTTCACCTCAAAGTTGCAGACCTTTCATAAAATATGTCATTCTTTTGGCTTCCGTGTTGACATCTTCTTCTTGTGCATATTGAGATAAGTAATGAAATTGTTGCAAATACTCCGTGACAGATTTTTCTTCCTGTCGGAGACTGAGAAACTCTTCATATTTTTTTGTAATTACTTCAGAGGAAATATAGGTCTTACGAAATCTCTTCACAAATTCTTCCCAAGTAATAATTTTCTTTTTCGGATGTATCCACTGGATAGAACTCCACCAAGCACTTGCTGGTCCTGAGAGTTGATAAGTGGCAAAAAGAACTTTCTCTTTGTTTGTGCACTGGATAGTATTCATCCTTCGTTCAATATCTTGCAACCAAATGTCAGCACTTAATGGCTCTGTTGTTGCTGAGAAGATAGGTGGTTGAGTCTTCAAGAAAGTTGCAAACTTAATCGCAGTTGCACTTGATGTCGATGTCAATTTATTTGATGACATTTTGTTAATGAACTGTTGTTTTAAGATCCTGGCTGGTCCTTGTTCGTCTTTAATCTGATTCTTCTTTATGACAATTTGGGTTCTCATTTCCATAGACTGCTCTTCAAGATTTCTTCTCTTTATCTAATGTATTGATAGATCTTTAATTTGCTCAGTGGTATTCTGCATTCCCAAAACTTAGGAATCAGTTCTGTAACCTTTTTGGGCTAGCAAGGAAAAGTAAGACGAATTCAAGATAAGAGCAAGTAGTAGGAAAGGAATAAGCTGGATGAAAGTAAATGTTTTCCCTGATTGCTTCCTGAAATATTATTTTTCCCTTTCTATACACCTACAAGGGTAATCCAACATTTTCTAACATCCCATACCAATCATGGAATTAATTCCCTCCTATCTTATTTTTACTTGCAAGTTTAAAATCCAACGATCGTACTAATTCATCTTCTATTTCCTGTTATCTATGTCTATGCTACTTCCTTCAATTGATTGCTCTTAGTACCATTGCTGTCTAAAAATTCAAACAAACATCTTCATTTATTTGATCTTCTAGATGTATAATTTTTATTACCATATTCCTAACTTCATTAATTCAACCTTGGCTACCTAGCTTCAACCTAAGTCCCGATTTTAATCACAACCTTATAGATCTGACTTCAGGTCTTTGGTAACCTAACATCTTTATTTTTAAGTCCACCGATACTATTTACATCATAACTTGCCTTAGAAATCCGATTCCTCCTGTCATTGTTTCATAATCTCAATATGCTCATTTAATCATCAACTAAAGCTCGTATTATCTACTTCTAAACTAATTCATTATTTTAAGTCTACCAAGATTAATATTGTAGTCAGGTTTGCAATCTAACTATTACTCTTATTAATATCCACTATGAACAATATTACTGATCAAGCTTAAAATCCAACTATTACATTCTCCACTTCTTCCAAGATTCAGCTTATCCTTTTATTTAGTTAATCCGATCCAACAGATTTCATCGTTTTATCCACTTAACATTCACACTATTAATTCTTCCTGATAATCAAACCTAACTCTTCTGACACCTTTGATTATTCATCATGTCATAATTCAATTCTTTATAGGTTCATCTATCCTCTCATAATTCTTCTGGATGGAATTTTAACTTATTCATTGCCATCAGGGATTTGCATTTAAGTCCTTCCAAGACTTAGAGCTTGATGGTGAGAGAAGAGCAAGAACAGAAGAATATAGGTACGATCTGAGACGAAGTAAGGTAGGAGCAGAAAAGCTTTCCACACATATTTTACTTAAAATCAGAAATTAATTTTGCACAAATTGCTTATATAGCAGCTTAATAGGCTAGTAGTGCAATTTGGCTATTATTACAATCAGAAAAATTTCGTCTACTCAAATGGTCTTTTACCCGTTGTCTCAAGGGAATCAAACGGGCATTATGTACTAACTATTCGAACGGTGACCTCAACTTTTCAAAAGGAAAAGTTTTGGTCAGGGCATTCGTGCTATCCTTCTTAACACCATCCTTAGCACTTCTACTAAAGTTAGTTTTCGTTCCATTTGGTCAAAGACTTACAGTAAGAAATTAGTCTAACCGACTACTCGTATTTTTGAGCGTTTGACAAATCCAAAACAAAAACTTTTAATGTATGTCTAAGAAAGATAAGGCAAGCATAGGGAGAGTGAGGCAGCAATATTACTTATGATTTTTGTAATTCTTTTGTATTAGAAATTAAGATTTTGTGAAATCGTATTCCTATCGAGACCAAACCTACACTTAGGGTTATAACCTACAGTCAAGCATAGCTCTGATACCATTTGTAACGCCCCCGACTTTTGGGAACAGGGACGTCGTACGACCCGCAACAGCCCAGGAGTTCTGTTGCGGCCCAACAGTGTATCAAGCCTGCTCACGAATAGTTAAAACAAGTTAATTTAAGTGAAATAAGACCTAATGGCCAATTTCAACAATAATACGGGCGTCCAAGCCCAAAACTTAACTTACATACAAAAGAGCCGAAGAAAACTCCACAGGAACACTTGAGTGCAGTCGTAACCCTAACACGAAATCTTGATTTGCTTTCTTTCCTTCTGATATCTGTTGAGAAAGATTATGCAAGCCTGAGTACTCCAACCCCGTACTCAGCAAATCACATGTGGAAATTAATATATAACTATATGCCAGGATTATCTAGGGATGGGAGTATAGTTGTTTTATTAAGAGGTGGATGCAATTTTATTTGCAAACAAAGAAAACTTTAAAACAATTGCTCCTAAAGCTCAGGGGGTTTTCTGTTATCAGATAAAGTCTCATCATTACTCAAATTAACAACATCAGAAACACTACTTATGCCTTGTTGTTGGAATCACCCAATTAACACAGCTTCATTAACCGGAAGCACGGCGTATTCGAATACCATTTATTTCACTCTGCAGAGCTGCCCTACTTTACCCACAAGATTTCTTAATTCCACGTCTGACATTAAGAAAACAAGGCTTTTCGCTGCTCAATTCTTTATATAGTCTCTACCTAGTAGGCCTCCCAAGAAGCTCAAAGCTACTCGACTTACCTTAGCCTACTATTGTGCGGCTCAAAATAAATAACCACTTCCATACGGCCCTTCTTACCCTTCCGTATGGACTCGCACCTTGCCTCCAAACCGCTTTTGTAGAGGTTCAATCGATTTTGAGCAGCTACTAGACCAGGTTGACGTATCAACACTTGTGGTTGGGCGATCATCGTGTCTTTTACTTAGCACAAGGTTCTTGTCCTTATGGTTTTCCCGAGGTCCGCAACCTCCATCTCAGTAAAGCGGTGGCTAAAACCGCGCACGATTTCCCACAACACCCTTACCCCCAACTGTGCACACCGGCACCTCCGCTCTAGGGCACGCTCACCCTAGATCGGGTTTTTCCAAATCTACTAGCCCACGGCTCAAACCTTAATAGTGTACATGTTGAAGGGTAAAGCGATGGGCGAAATCCGCAGTACGGTTTCGTGCAACACCTTTACCCCACCCTGCACACCAACATTACCGGCCTAGGGTACGGCATCCCATACTACCCTACCCTAAGTCCGGGTTTTTCAAACCAACTGGCCAACGGCCACAATCACTTAGTAGTGTGTAATATTGAATGAGATGATGGTACATACATTTATACAATACTTTAATAATTACTAAGGTTGTCAAGGTGAATATGGCCTTCAAGGTAAACATGGCTTTTATCAGTGGTAGGACTTATCTAAATAGCATGTCATTCTAAACATTTCATGTTAAGCAAATAGCATTTCACAAATATTCATAATGAAATTATATTACTTAGATAATAGGCATGTCATGGGATTTAACAATGATCAAAAACATGTGACTTGCCTTCTTTCCGTTGCTCTTGATCAGCTTCAATCTTTACGGTCCTTCGGTTGACCAACTCGCTTGGTCCGTGCACTAGCGCGAGAAAACGGAGTCCAACAGTTCTCGCTTATGAATGCAAGCGGGAACAAAATCCAAATTAAGAACAAGAAAGAGTATAAAGAAAATAATGCGTTGGGTCGGGAGGTCGGGATTCGACGGGGTTTTATGGACGGACATGGCTAAATTTGGACACGATAGGCTTGGGATGACTAAAAGAGACATAAGTGTTGTACGGATTTTGGGAATAGAAGATAGACACTTGAAATTATATGGTCGATCTTTGAATTGACAGATTAGGACTGCATCAAGATTAAATTTTGACTTAATAAAGAAATTTAATTTTTATAGGATCTGAGTGGGGTGGAATGGTGGAATTCGAAATTTAAGAATTTAAGATTGGATCTTGGTGAAATTTAATCTTTTAATAATTTAAATTTGTAAGAACGAACGCTGTATTTGCATTTAAAATATTAACTAGCTAAATGGCATATGTTTAGAATTTATGTTAATAGAAGGGTGAAATTTAAATAAATAAAATCTGAATTTATAGAAATTAACTTTATGGAGATTGAATTTATAAAGGTAGGTTTATAAAGTAATGATATTTGGATTTTTAAAATTTGAATTTGGGATAATGGGTACTAGATTTGCATTTAAAATATTCTACTGGTCAAAATGGTGTATTTTGGTATTTTTGGGAATTTTCTGGATTTTCTGGTATTTTTATTGATTTTTCTGAATTTTCTAAATCGGGTAAACAATTCGCTCTGATGTTGGGCTGGCCCGAATGAATAAAGGCACGCGCTGGTTTGAAACCCAGCGCGGATGGGCCGCCATTGGCCCAGCAGCACGCGGCCGAGAGAGAGCCCAGGCGCGCTCGTGGGCGCTCGCCCGAGGGCGACACGCGGCTAGCGCCGACGGCCCGGATTCGCAAGAAGCGAGCGGTCGGATGGATATGACTTACGGGCGTCAAGGGCGGTGATCGGTCCACGTCGCCGCCTCCTGATCATCTTCAACCTCCGGACGGCACTCCCGGCGGAAGACAGAGGAAATGGACCGCGGTGGCGCGGCGGCGACAGGGCACTAGAGAGAGAATGGTTTTGCCCGAGGGTGCGGATATATCTTAGGTTTCCATTTTGGGTTTTAGGGAAATGAATGGAAAAGTGATGGCGGTTAGCAATGGCCGGAAAGGCAGTGGCCTCCCCGACGGCATTATGGGGTTCCGGTAGGGTTTACACCTAAGTGGCTGTGTTTTCACCATCTACGGCCCTAGGAACATACTTGCGGTGGTGATTTAGCTCGGGTTAGCTCTGTAAGCTAGCCACGGTGAGGTCCTTTGGACCGTGGCGAACTTCGTTGCCACGGCTCTAGGCTAATGTTCTCGCTCCAGAAGTTCACCATTGTAACCAGGATCAACATAGGCGGTACCAGCAAATGGAATCGAAATGAAATCGACGAAATCACGAGTTTAGTTTTTAGGGCTCACCGGCTCAGGGGCGTCAATTACGGGCTACTCCGGCGACGAGAGCTCAATCGGGCAAGTGAGAAGGTGCGGTGAAGGGTTTGGAGGCGATTCATAGTGGCTATTGGGTTTTATATGGCGCGCATGGCGGTTTCTACAGATGAGGGGTTCGCCGCGAGGGTTCAAGCCGAGAAGGGGATGAATGCACTCGAGCGGCGCGGAGAGGGGAATGAACTCACTGGTGCTGCGGCCAGGGGAAGTGAACGCGAAGGAGATGGCCAGGGGAGGTGAACGCGATCGGCGGCCGATTCGCAAGGACGGTGGAGAGGCGCTGCGTGCGGCGCTGCATACAAGAAGAGGCCGAAGGCCAAATAAAGGAGAAGGCGCAAATGCCAAAAGAGAAAGCGTATTTTCACTAGAATTTGCCAAAAAGGGAAAGAAATCCGAATTTAATCAAAATTCATAAAAATTTCAAAAACTTCAAATTTTTGGGGTGTTTCAGATACCCACACCAGTCAGGCCGCATCCGTTTAATGTTTAATTTAGGGGAAAAAACCAATTGATGCAGCAATTACCTAGTGGCGATGCTATCCAGACTGAACTAGGTCGTGAAGGGTCGACTTCTGATGGAAGCAATAACAATTTATTTGGATGTTCATTGACCATTGAACAGCGCGGGTATAAGAATTCGGCATATAGTCTTACTTATCGGTTGTGCAAACTGTCAACATATTCCTGTTCTTTGTTTTTTTTTCTCTGAAAGAGAAGTACCAGTAAACGAATCAGCTATTCCCCGCACTAGCTTTGCGCGATGGTTTGCTCTTTGCATGTCAGCGAGGATTCCGGAATGTGGCCCTTGTGCAAGTCGAAGGAGGGCCGTTCTGACGTTCTCCTATAGCCTGCGTGTTGAAAGAAGCTCGAGAGCTTTCTATGCCATTTGTAAATTCTTAATGTAGCCTACGGCTCCGCTCTTTTGGTTTTAGTTTTTATCATTTAGCTTTAGCTTCTAATTTTTTAATTTCATCTTTTTTCCGTTTTATGATGGGATAATCTATTTTTTATGTTTTTTAATTTAATTACGTTAAATAAGTTATCATCAGTTATAGTGTAAAATAAACATCAAAATGTGAAAAAAGCAAAAAAAAAACCCCTAATAATCAGAACAGAGAGGTAATAATGCGGCGCATGTCTCGGCTACTTAGCCCCAGTTTCCTTTCGCCGTCTCTCCCCGAGCTTTTTGAAATATCTCTCTCTCTCTCTCTCTCTCTCTCTCTCTCTTTGAAATTGAGCTGATTGTGATCTTCTTGATTTATTACGAGTAATGAAAACTCCCGGCTTCCCCAAAAAAGTGCTACTAAATTTTCACTAGATTAATTTAGTTAATTGTGGCTATCACTTATCCAGATTAAAACGATCTAACGTGGCAATTTTGTCAGCCCATCTACAGCATATTCATATCCGGTTATGTCGCGTTATCATGTTACGCCAATTTAGACAATTTCAATGTCATTTTTAAGTCGCTTGATCAATGGGTTGATCAAAATAATACAATTAATGAAGTTGAGGGACCTATCAATTTAACATTGAAGTTTTTTTTTTAAAGTCGAGGGAGCTGTCAAAGATCAAGTGGACAAATTTGACGATCTCTGCGCTGCAATACCCGGCAACTTCCCCAACGACCATGATCTTGCATTGAGGCTTGAATAGTTGCAACATGTGCTAAAATTTTGGTTTGATGACATCCCATCCTTAGATTATGTTAATTCAACTCGAGCTAATAATGAGTGATGAAGATAAGCCTACCCTGTACCACGACTGCGTCAATGTGTCGTTGTAATGCATGTTGCTGCAAACCAAGCTTGGACGATATTTACCAGGTAGACTAATCCTCTCGAAAATTAAAAGGAAAAAAGCTAGGCCCCAACCCAAATAAGTCCAGCACTGGCTCCAACCTGCACCAATCGTAACCCGCCGGCGATCCATGGTCAATAAAAACGATGGTGTGATACCCTCCAAAAAAACTATTGTGCGATTGTTTAAGCATCAAGTATAAAAATTAAAGATCCAATTTTTTCTGGTGAGGCAACAAAAATTGCTAGTTCAGGTTTGACGATTCGAAAGGCGCCGATGATACGGACTAACCAAAGAAAAACACTGATTGATGCATGAATAGCCTGATCTTTCATGATATCATCCACGAAATCTCACAAACCGATCTGATTCGATTAATTGTAAGATCAAAATATTCAGTCCAATCCTAGAATAAGATATCATCATCCGCACACAAAACTCTATCTCTCTCTCGCTAAAAACTCACATCTCTTTTCTCTCTTCCTCACGGCAATTCCGTCTCAACTCATCTCATGCACCACCACCCTTGGTGACAAGTGGCTTTTCTGATTTTTATTCACAACTAAACATCATAATCTCCCTCAATAGGGTACACCCCTTAGCCTTATATTGGTGCACATGGCATAGCCAATCCACGCACGCACGGTCTAAGGCCGTCTCAACCATGGTTACAAACCAACTAGAACACACACATATTCATAATATTATGTGTTACAATCTAATCCTACTCCTCTAGTAAACCAGACTCCTCAAATAAATCGGAACTGGTTTTTGAAAGACTCATAAAAACCGGATACAAACCGACAATGTTGGTTCGGCCAACTCAACAACGCATTTGAACTCATCTAGATTAAGTAACAAACTGAAAGGTAGAAACAGACTCCAAAATATAGAAAACTCGGATTGAAATCTATTTAAGGCGAATTCAATCCAAACAAAACCAACATAGAATCCTGGATTTTCCTGGCATGATCCAACTCCTGGCTGCCTTCTTTTCTTTTAGTTAGGCTCATGTACTCGTCTTCTTTGTATGTGTTTGGTTCAGAGTCATGGTGGGACGGGACGGATCCAACCCAGTTTTTAGGGATAGAACCAACCCTGTTTCGTGTTTGGTTGCAAGGGATAGGACAGTCCCTGTTTTCTGTTTGGTTTACGGACAAAAGGTTTGGGATGACAAATCTAACATGCGGGGTCTACCTGTCAGCCTCTTTTCTGGGATTGCAACAGCTCGTGGGGCCCACTTGTCCCACCTCATCCCTCACCATCCCCTCATTTCTGGGGGACAGGAGCATCCCCAATTTGAGAGTATATTTGCAGAATATTCTCTAGAGGGATATCCCCCATCCCACTCGACTATGAACCAAACAACTCTGGAACGACGACCGCCCCATCCCATCCCCCATAGTCCCATGAACCAAACACATACTTTGTTTCCGGCTTAATCTCTCTCATGTATTGGGCTCGGACTCTTGGTTTCCTCATGTGTTTTCCTCGGTATTCCCGCGTCTTCCCGCTGCACACGGCTTGGATTCACATGAAGAATATGCTGTGGACGTGATCCCCGCTGGCAATCCGACTCCCTTTCCTGCCAAGAGAAAGGATGGATTATTTCTTTCCTTCTTTCTTTCTTTCTTTCCAAAAGAAGCACGGATTATTTCCTTCCATGCACGCCTTTCTTTCCTTCTCTTTCTTTCCAAGAGAAGCACGGATTATTTCCTTCCATGCACTCCTTCCCTTCATACACGGCTTCCACATGTAGACATGCTCCACACGGCTCGGATTTCTTTCACGCGGTTTACGCGCCCGTCGCTCTTCACGTGCCCGTGCTTTCATCTGCTAGGGTTTTCTTCTCCTTCCTTTGGCCAACCTCCCTCTTAGTCAAAATGGACACTTAAGTTTCTTGTTGCAAAACAGTGCCAAATTGAGATGTAATTTCAGTTTGCGACTTGGAATTAATCACAAATCAAAGTCGCATTTTACTTGGTGCCGCATCAATCAGAATATCATCAGATGGAATAAGAGAGATGGGCTTGAAGACAGAATTGTTTTTGATGCAGTTGAATCGTCTTATTCAAGACAAGGAAGTTGAAGCAAGAACTATTGGAAAGTTGGATGCGGGATACCATGCGGATCGGAGGGAGTTCGACACAAAGACGATGGGGTTGAAGGCTATATATACATACAAGGGCCATAGCACCTGGAAGATTTGCAAACACCACCTATATATTTCTTGCCTTAACTTATCTCAATTTACTTTCATAGCATTAGAAGTAGTTCTATTTTATAGATCCAATCCATCAACTTTTTAAGTTTGCTACTAATAATTATATTGCTTCTCACCAATGTTTTGATTGACTTCATTTGGCAACTTTCGTTGATTTGTTGACTTGCTTGAAAATCGTCTTTCACAGTTTCACACGTTCCCGAGGTGCACCATTCTTAGGGACGCAATGTTGCCGGCTTGGGAAAATTTCATGGTGGCAACACCCTTAAAAATCAAAACATACAGAAACAATGAGTGAAATGTGATTATTTAGCTTCTAAAAAAAACTTGCAGTACAAAGGATGTATTGAAGTATATACATGCAACTACTGAAAGCATTCCATGTAAATTGGTGAAAGGGGCTAGTTAGGAATTTGGCCTGGGAAACTAAAATTTAGCCTAAAACCGCTTAATTGTCGGTTCCAGTTTTTCGGTGGTTAACAGTACTAAAAAATCGTCCAAAAATACGGAAATTTTAAATTTGACTTTGGAAACGGGATAAAAAAAGTGAAATTATCAATTAGGACATGCACAATTATACATATCAGCTGTATGTAAGTATATGCGACATAAGATTTTAGATAATGCGAAGGAAAGAGAAGGAGGAGAGAAAGATAATATTTACTATTTAATAAATAGTTTTATAGGTAGTTTTTTATTGTGTATATCATTGTATAGACAACTCATTAATTATATAAGGCCACTATAGATAACTATATAGATAAATATTGTATGAGCTGTTTTTAGTCGTATCTATAGTTGACATGAAGGTGTATTACAAATAACCACCGTCTATAATATTATATATTTCCTTATTGGACTAGATGAAATAGATGGGAGACAAGAGGACGTGGTTTTGCCCCATAAAAATGTATAAACATAAAAAAATTTGACTCGGATACTCCACCAACTAATGCTAGCAGCTTACGAGGAATGGTCAGCTTACGAGGACCGCGAATTATGAATTTACACTTAATGCTTATAATAACACCTCCATCTTGGCGTTCCTAAGGAATTTTGTGTCGATCTAGATAAATAAGCTACGTCACCGCGGTGCATGCACGCTCCCCGCCGGTTAATGGAGGTGCACGTTCAGAGGTCTCGCGTCCTCGCTACCGGCGGTGGTCCGACCGAGGTTCCGCTTACCGTCTTCGATCGGTTCGCGCCGAACCTCCATGTCCCGATCATGTTCGCCTACCACCCGCCGCTGCCGGACACTGACGACATCGTCGCAGCGCTGTCCGCCGCGCTGAGGCACTTCCCCACGCTGGCTGGCCGCCTCGGTACAGCCGCGCGCTTCGTCGGCCGTGCATCCAGGTGGGTGGCCCCGGCGGCATGCTGGTCGTGGAGGCTACGGTGCCCACGGCGCTGGCCGACCACCTGCCACTGGAGCCCTCCACGCGGCTCGACGTGCCCGGCCGCCGGCCGGGCCGAGCGCGACCACGTCTTCATGGTGCAGATCAACCGGTTCGCGTGCGGCGGGGCGGTCGTCGTCAGTGTGCACCACCATCACGTCGCCGACGGCCGGTCCATGGGCACGTTCTTCAACGTCTGGGCGCGGGCGCTGTGGGGGGACACGCTCGACCACCTACCGATCTACGACCGGTCATGGCTGCGGCCGCGCAGCCCGCCGCAGTGCGAGTTCGACCACTGGGGCACCGACTTCCTCACGCCGACCACCGGCATCGCCATGCGCGTCGGCGGCAGTGCCATCGACGCCGATGGCCGCGGCATCACCAACGTCGTGCTGCACTACACCGAGGAATACATCACCAAGCTCAAGGACGAGGTGGGGAACAAGTACAGCTCATTCGAGACGCTGCTCGGCCACCTGTGGAGGAAGATGGCCGTCGCCCGTGGCCTCCGCGGCCACGAGTGCACCATGCTCCGCGTTTCCGTCAACGGCCGCCGCCGGATGAACCCACCAGCGCCCGACGAGTTCTTCGGCAACCTCGTGCTCAACGCGTACCCCAAGACCGACGTCCGGCGCCTTCTCGCGGGCGGGCTCGCGGGCGCCGCGGCCACCGTCCACGACGCCGTGCAGCGCGTCGACGGGCGCTACTTCCAGTCGTTCGTGGACTTCGGCGAGCTGCACGGTGACAAGGAGCTCGTGCCGGTCTACGACGTGGACGGCGTCGTGCCGGTGTACGACGCCGAGGACAGCACGGGCGCAGCCGCCTCGGCCGCAGCGCCGACGGTGGTCCTGGAGGTGGACAACTGGCTGAGCTTCCGGATCGAGGAGATCGGGGGCCCGCTGCTGTGCGGGTTCCTGCTGCCGTGGCTGCCGTTCGAGGGCAGCGTTGTGTTCATGCCGGCGGTGGGCGACGACAGGGCGTGCACGTGTTCGTGACGCTGCTAGAGGAGCACGCCGCCGTGCTGCGGCAGATATCGCACTCCTTGGACGACGTGCATTTCGTGAGGAGCGCCTTGTAGCACCGCCGCGCAAGTTCTTCATGGTTTGTTCCTCCCAAGATCGATCAATTTGTTTAGTGCAGATTCTTGATTCATGGTTTGCTGCTCCTTGATTAATTACTCTGTGTGGTTATCTTTTATTCCTTTTTGTTTCATTGTTCTTCCTACTTCCCAGTAGAAATTGGGATGCCATTGCTATTAATTTGTTCTTGGAGACGTGTTAATTTGGTTATTTTCATTGTTTGAGGGTGTGATTTTGATTTGCAAAGCAATACTCAAAGAAAGTGTTTCATTTGCAAAGAAGTCCTACAGTACACATCAACATAGGGATGGCAATGGGCCCTACTCCTTGGTAACCTGCAGGAAATTCATTTATTAGAGATGGGTATGGGGGAGATTCTATCGGCTACTTTATACAGGGCTGGGGACAAGAATGCCTTCCTCATCCCTGCTCCCCGCCGTACCTCCAATATACACTCATATACACATAAGCTGATTTATACTAGCCTCGTTTGCGTGGCGAGACGCCACACAGGCTGATTTGTGTAAAAAGTGAATTATTACGAGTATGTGTATATCGATGTTATTTTGTTGTTTGATCTAGTGTATTTAATACAAAGAGGTAAAATATATTGTGATGTACTTTGTTATGGTTATTGGTTTTACGTAACTAATGGGAATAAAATAGATAATACATGGCGTTAAGGATTGCAAGGCGAAACAGAATGGTTAGGTAAAGGTATAATGGGTATGCAAGAGACGCTTTGTTTGGAGGAAACAATAAACGTTTGTGGTATGAGAAAACCAAAGATTTTGTTTTGTATGTTTATGTTTGTGTGCACAGTGCATCTTCTATTTTAGTGTATTTAAACAAGAATGCTTATAGTAGCAGTAAACCGGTATACCTAATTTTTGGGAGAATATGTAGTGCATTGTGGCTGATTCTGTACTAATAAACATGATAATAAATAGAATGAGGATCGATGTGTGGTGACGAACAGAAGGGTTTATATGGTGAGAAACATGTAGTATAATAAGTCGCTAATGATATGGCTATTGGTTGGCTGTAACTATGTGAATTAAAAACAAAGAAAGAGGAGATTAGCCGCTGCCAGGTATGTCGGTTTAGACTGAAGAAGGAACTAAGAGGAAGGCGAAAGGAAATATTATGTAAGAAGAAACAGATTAGCAGTTAAAAAGCAATAAGAAAGTAATATAAAGGTGGCGGCATCAGAAGTATATAGCTTTAGAGTTGTAAGCACGATAATTAACAGGAAGCAGTTTTGCTAGTACGCCTGTGGAACAGCAAAAGTGTCATTAAAAGTTTTTTTCCATATAACTGCTATAGGTCGGTGGTGGTGGCGGTGTTGTTCAAAATGTGAACGGAGGGAATTTGCTGGCGCAAGGAACGCTGAGAGATTCTCCAGTAGCTGATATTTCGCCTGCTTCAATCATATGGAATCGCTGGAGGTCTTGTGTGAGCCGCTGCAGTTTTTGCTGCGCGATGTGAAGCTCGTAGTGCAGAATCTCATTTTCGTCTAGCGTTCTTGAGTATAGTTCTTCTTGATCAGCAATATACTGTGACGCGGTTTTCAGGCGTGGATCATACTGGTCTGGTATGTGCTGGATAGACAGATAAATTGCTTGATTTGTTCTTTGGAGAATAAAATCATATGGAGACTGGCTGAGTTCCTCATTGTAGTAACGTCGGAGATAATGGATTGCTTTTCTTGCAGCGTCCTGTATGGCATCTTTCTCTTCGATTCTGTTGCCATAGAAGCGTTGTGGGTCATCTGGGCGGAGTGGCTATGGGTGTATGATGACCCATGTTTTCCATTCATAGCGTTGATTGTTCATATACTGAGTGGAAAATAGGTCTTTCTTTCTTAGTAGCTCCAAGGTATTTCATCATGTTCCATAAAATGGGTGGGGCAAGCTTGGTAGCTCTTCTGGTTTCGAGTGCACAATATGAACCATCTGCTTAACAACGAAGAATTCAGCGAAGCAAAAAATAGCAGAAATATGAATAGTGTGCAAATGCGATAGTTAACTGGAGCAAATTGAGCAGAAAGAAGATAGGTATGAGAGGAAGAGCTAACCGAGGCTGCGAAACAAAGCGCTAACAGAACGGTGTAGAAAGGTATGCTAGCACGTAATAATATCCAGAGGCGTAAGAGAACAAGAAAACATTACTAAAAGAGGCGTAATTAGTCGATGAATGTATAAAAGCAGCGGCACAATATGTAAGAAGGCTTTTAATAAGAGAACGTGGAGAATACCGTGAGAGTTACCTAAGTGGAGAGCCATAAGATTCGGAGGCTTTTTCAAGCATTCTTGTAAAGCATTAATAAAGGTAGATATACAAATCTATGTAGAGCTATGCAAAAGTATAAGCAAATGTAAGGAAAAGCAGAGAGGGATGTATGCATGTATACCACAAAAGTTCTTGTTACCATAAACAAATTGGATTATCACCTATGAATCGTAAGCAAACAAAGTAAACAATGCAAGGTGTATCAACAAAGAGGCAAATACAAAGCACTAGTTCTTTATAGCAACGAAGAGAAAAGAGCTGGAGCAATGCTTACGGCTAGACGAAGTGAAGAGCAGCCAGGCGAAGAGGCGGATTGAGAGCATGAACAAACCAAAAAGCAAAGGGTGTGAGGCGAAGAGGAAGGTGAACGGAAAAGCAGGCGGACGTGTGAAACGCAAAACGTAAAATAGAAATTTGTCTGACAAAGTCCGGTATTCATTTAAGCAGACGGTACAAAACACGATGAGCGTAGGGAACGAAGGAAGGACAGGAATACTAAATGATCAGGATCCATTTTGTCAGCGACTGGGTACTGAGGAGAGGCATGTATGTAAATAAATAATTTTTTGAGCTGATTTTGTTGGGAAGTGCTTTTAATATAGGATTTTGTGTTGAATATGTAGGCAAGAAGCTGAATGAGTTGTGCTATATTTTTTGTGTGTAGTATCGTTTATGTGAGCAATTCGTTGACATGATTGTATATGCGCTAGTTGCTTTTATGCAAGTGCATGATGGTTTATGTATGTGAGTTAGCAAGCCTAATTTATGTGTGTTGATGCAGAACAAAAGCTTTTTGTGGTGTATATGTGTTGTTTAGAGATTGGCTAATTTTGTTACTCTATATGTTTTTATCAAAGGAGTGTGCAATGAGGGACAACAGGTTCGTTTCTATTTGCGAAGCTAAAAAGAACAAGATATCAGATACGTGTTGGACAAATAGTATATTTATTTTGGCAAAGCAAAAATGGTTGGGGCCTAGTATTGATCTCATGCAGAATAAATTGGTTAAATTAGGCGGGGTCCACCGATAAGATAAGAGTAATGAATTGTCGAGAGACTAATGGTCGTGAGGAAAAAATGCAGCATGGAGACAAAGTGCGAAGAGCAAAGGAGCGAGCAGGTGTATGTATCAAGTGGTACGTGGTATCGAAGACAAACCAGGCAAAAGGTTTTCTGGGTATGCTCAGGTAGTCAATGTACAGTCTATCACATTATAGCACAATCTAGTCATGATGGGCTCGGTGAGGGGAAAGCACCACTAAAAATAGTGTACAACAAAATGTTTTTGTTTGTGGGTAGGAAGATTTGTTTCTAGCAACGATCTCAGTGCTGTTAGCGTAGGTTGTAGCAACATACGTACATCGTTGTTACATGGTGATGTAAAGGCGAAACGTAGGCTATGGCGCGAACAAAAGGTGCAGCCTTCTTGAAAGAAGCAGGTGATAGAAAATAAGTAATGTCTGTTATGTTGATGTTTTGCTTTTAGTAGCAAGTAGCTGTAAGAAAGGACATATCAGTATGTACCTAGAGTCAAGCCCTACTGCTTTCCGTGGGAACATTCAGTTGCATATCTTGCTTTTTTGGCAAATCGAGTTACTCTGCAAAAAAGTCATTGAGAAGAACAATTATAGGTCTAGAACATATCTCTTGTTGGTTGTTTGATAACGGTGTTAGTAACAGTGTGTTAGGCTGAAACGGAATACTTTTTGTTTTCTTCTGTGGATGAGGTCGGTAAATCGTTCCGCGCAGCATCCGTGTTGGACAGGGTGTTTTCTGATGGTGCAGTGCTGAAGGTATCTTGCAATAGATATGTAAGTGGTCAGAGATGGATAAATATATAGAAGAGGCATCGTGCATATAAATTGCATAGCGTATGAAGAGCTCGTGGAAAGTAAACAGGTATGTATTTTTTACTTGTGGGGTATGAGCAGCCACTGCTGTTAGTGGAGTAGCTGTGCTGCATATGTAGGAGCAGGAGGTGGTGGTGTTGACGGAAGAGGAAGAGGGTGCTCCTCCTGATGCTCATAGCTTTGTGTTTCTATGGATGCTAACAGTAGACGCTCTGGGTTGTTTGCTGACAATAGTATATTTTGATGTGCTTGAGCTACTATTGATCGCACGTGGAATGTTGGAGCATCATTCGTAAGGATCCTTGGGACATTTCAGCAATAATTTCATCATGGCCAATAATTTTTTAATCTCAAAGTGAACATGGTTTGTTGGCCTTCAATGCCGCAACTAAAAGCATAGGGGCTTTCCTATTAATTGTTGGCCCATGTCACCAAAGAACATAAACTCTGCATAAACACGTGTGGTTGGCTCATTGCTGCGTGATCGATTGCCATAGACGTTTATTTTGTATCTGCTCCAAAATAAGAGAAATATGCTATGTATTATATGTGTTTGGTTAGGCAAGCATTAATAAGAATAAGAATCTGAAGCTCAGAATCGCGTGAATGTTTACATACCTTGGTTCGCCGCCACGTGTCGTCACATCTTCGACATTTGTATCCATCTCCTTCGGGAAAGTCTTTTCCAGCATGTAGAGCATGATATATACCACCATGACCGTGTTGGCACCAAGTCCGTGATAAGGATGGTAAGTCCGTATCGTTGACCCTGCATGAATATATTTGAAAGCTATAAGTTTGTAGGCTATGAAAATGCTAGGTCAGATACATATGTTTGAACTACGATGGCGTACCAAAACTTCATGAGGTATGAGGTCTATTAGCTCACGACCGTTGTCAAAACCGAGCGTTATGGTCGATGTTCTAAAAGTCGGCATTAGTCGGCCCGTTAGTCGCCGCTAGTCGGCGGCGGCATAGTCCGACGCGATTTGGGTCTAGTCGGCCAATTAGTCGGCCGGGCCGACTTTCTGGTCAAAGTCGGTCCAAGCCGGCGACTTCGGCAAGGAATCTCGACTGGCCGGCAACTTGGCCCGTGGAGGCCCGACTAGGGTTAATGGGGCACATATAAAAGGGACCAAAAATTTGGGCTTCCTCATTCCGCCGCCGCTTGACCTAGAGCTGCAGCAGCCGCCGCTATGCGGCTGGGCTGGCGCCGCGCCGCCGCCACTTGCGCGCGCGGCTCGCGCCGCCGCTGCGCCAGCCGCCGCATTCGCCGCCTCCTCTTGCACCGTCCCCCAACTGTTGCGGCCCGAGCCGCCGCCGGCCGCCTGTTGCGCCCGCGCCGCCGCCGTAGAGGTTCTCCTCGACCTCCCCTCCTCCAGCTCGACTCCATCTCAAGCTCGAGCTCTCGGCTTCGACCTCCGCCGGCCGCCGCACCGCGACCTCCACATCGACGGCGACTCCAGCTCGGTGACCTCGGCGACCTCGACGACTAGGTCTCGGTGACCGGCAGAGGGCGGCAGGCAGCTCTAGGTCTCGGCGACTGGCAGAGGGCAGCAGGTAGCTCGGCGACCAGCAGAGGGCAGCAGGCAGCTCGGCGACCGGGCGAACATGGCAGCGCCCGGGTCGGGCATGGAAAAGAGCGGCGGTTCGAGCAACCAGTAATTTTCTTGCACTTTACATAGTTGATGTCTTGATGTTTGAACTTTCTTATTCTTGAACTATGATAGTTGATGCTTGAACTTCAGAACTTGTAATCTTGTATGGTGTATTGGACTATTGGTGTATAAATCTGTGATTTTTATTTTTGGAGATTGGAGAAAAATGTTCTTCATCAAAGTATCTTGATAGTGCATAGATGGCTCAAGATCCAGTTGGCGATTCTTTCTCGATTGACGATCCGTAGTATGTAGATATGGAAATAATGGGCCATAAGTCAGAAACATAACATGTGCATTCACTTTTGCCAATAGCAATGAAAAAAGGTTCAGCCAAACAAACATGAAGAGAAAATGACAACGAATTTTAGGGCTACAATTCCTACAAAGTAGGTAGTTAGGTATGCCATATGCATAAGAAAACAAATGACTGTTCAACAAGATGAAAGCTCCATGGTAGTATGATTTTTGGCTTTTTGCTATATGCCTATATCTGTCTATACTCTATATGTGGGATGTAGAATTGATTTTTATTAATGTAGGGTGCAAATGCCCATGTCAATTGCTTCCGGGACAGCAAGCACAACAACCCAACTCAAGAGGAATAGTGAAGACATTGGATGGGAATGGGGTTTTATGTATGATCCAAATGATAAAGAAAGGGTGCAATGCAAGTTGTGTGGTCATCAAATGGGTGGAGGGGTGCATAGACTCAAGGAGCATGTTGCTAGCATTAAAGGAAATGTGAGAAGTTGTCGGGTGGCCTCAAAGGAAGATCAACAAAAGTGCAAGCAAGCAATTGAGGAAGTCAAGAAGAATAAGAAGGCCAAGATTCAAAGACAATTGGAGGTTAGGAAGCAAGTAAGAATTGAAGATGACCAAGAGGAAGATGTCCAAGAGGAAGAAGATGACAATGAAGAGCTTAATAAGATTGGTGAATCAACATCAAGAAAGAGAAAGTTGGGGCTCATGGATAAGTTTGCAACTCCAATTGACCCTTCAAAACCATTGAGCAAGGAAGCCTTGAACCGTATGAAGCAAATGAAAGTTCAAGAAGAAATTTGGAAGGCTAAATGTCATGAAGTGAAGCTCTATTTGTGAGATGGCTTTATGCTCATGGTATATCTTGCATCCTCCATTCCTCCTTATCATTCTTGTCAATCTTATGCAATTGTATTAATCATTTTTGCACGTTTTTTTTCAGCAATTCCATTCAATGCAATTGACAATGATGAGTTTCGTCAAATGTGTGAGGCCATTGGTCGATTTGGGCCTGGCTTTGAAGGTCCCTCTCAATATGAGTGTCGTGAGAAGTTGTTGAAGGAAGATGTGGATAGAACCAAGACTTTGCTCAAGCCACATGAAGAAGAGAGAGCTAGTATTGGGTGTTCTATCATGACTGATGCTTGGACCGATACAAAGAGGAGGAGCGTAATGAATTTGTGTGTGCATTGCAATCTGGGGACTTGTTTCATAGATTCAAAGGAAACTAATGAAGATGCACACACAAGTCAATATATCTTTGAATTGGTTGATGCTGCCATTGATCAAGTTGGAGCAACAAATGTGGTTCAAGTGGTCACGGATAATGCTTCTAACAATATGGGAGCTAAGGAATTGTTGAAAGAGAAAAGACCTAACATATTTTGGAGCTCATGTGCAACCCACACCATCAATTTGATGCTCCAAGCAATTGGAGGCATGACTAGGTACAAGAAAACATTGGATCAAGCGAAAGCATTCACCGTTTTCATTTATGCACATCACAAGACCTTGGCTTTGATGAGGAGACACACCAAAAGAGAGACATCATTAGGCCGGAGTGACTAGATTTGCTTCGCCTTTCTTACCTTGCAAAGTTTGATTGAGAAGAAGAGTGAGCTAAGAGCCATGGCACTTAGTCCGAATGGGAAGGATGCATTCACTCAAAGAAACAAAAGGGCAAGACGGCAACGCCACACTTTGAGTAGATCTTTTGGAATGGAGTTTCATTGCTTGAAGGTAGTCCTTGGACCACCTTTTGTATCATGTTTGCATCTTTTTGACATGTGCTAACCTTTTGTCTCATTGCTTGTAGATTTTTGAACCATTGGTCAAGGTTCTTCGTATGGTTGATGGAGATAGTCCATCTATGGCCTTTGTGTATGGAGAACTCCTTGAAGCTAAAAAGAAAATCATGCAAGCCACGGTGACCAATGAGAGTAATGCCATCTTTGAACACATTGATAGAAAGATGAAGGATAGGCTAAATGCTCCATTGCACTTGACAGCTTACTTTTTGAATCCATACTATAGTTATCATGATGCATCCATCTTCTTAGACTCATGTATCATGGATGGTGTTTTTGATTGTGTTGAAACATTCTTCTATGGTGATGACAATATTCAAACTATAGTGCTTAATGATGAATTGCCTAAGTTCAAAAAGCAACAAGGGCATTCGCAAACTCTCCGCCAAAAAGGATGTGAAAAGATCACTTTAATCCAGGTATTAAGTGTTGTAATTTATTGTTTGACATGCTACATTACATGTATTACATAGTGATATGTTTGATTTTCTTCAAATATTGCAGCTAATTGGTGGGAGACATTTGGTTGTCATGTGCCTCATTTGCAAAGGTTGGCCATCAGAATCATGTCCTTAACTTCTAGTGCATCCGGTTGTGAAAGGAATTGGAGTACTTTTGACATGGTAAGTAACTTGCTACCTTGACATGCTCTCCTTTGCATAGTGTGTTGAAATCTCTAACTAGATTATTGTGTGCAAATTGTAGATACATACAAAGAAGAGAAATAGGCTAGGTTCGCGTCGCCTCAATCATCTAGTGTATGTTCAATTCAATGCTAGATTGTTGAAAAGGAGGGAGAAGCAAAAAGAAGAATGTGGATGTTCTTCTAGCTTCGGATGCATTTCATGCACAAGGGTGGATTATTGAGGGAGCGGATGATGAAGAGTTTGATCCTATTTCAGGTCTTTCATATGATCTCATTGATGAAGCAGCTGGGGCTAGTGAAGCAATGCAGCCTCGTAGGAGTGCAAGAGTGAGAGAGCTTCATGAAGATGATTTCCATTCCGAGACCGAAGAGGAGGAAGAAGGCAATGAAGATGACAATGTGGAGTTTGAATCCGACAAGGAAGAAGTGGTTGAGACCAAGGAGTATGAGCAAGAGGAAGATGATTGAGTGCATTCCTATCATCCTATGAACTTCTATGAACTATTTACTTTTGCACTTTCAATTTACTTGTGGCTTGTGGCTTGTGATTTGTGGACTTCTGACTTTGTGAGAACTTTTTATGGATGTGGACTATGATGTATGGTTTATTATTTGTTGGCTTGTTGCCTTGTATGCTTGTGGTTTATTATTGGTATATTTGATTATTTATATTGAAAAGGATGAGACAAGATTGCAAGGAATGAAGAGAAGGACCAAGGTGAGAAACTAATTATACCATGCTTTATTTCTTTAGCTCATTTGTGTTGTTTCTAATACATTTGTATTCTGTTTTTTTACATGTATATCTCTGTTTTTGGTGCTGAAATGTTGCTGCATTGATAAGTTCACGCGCTTAAAATGGGAGAATTCGGAGTATCAAGTGATCATCCTATGAAAATCCATCACAAGTAACAAATGCACTTTATTTTTGTTGTCTTTTCTTGTTACAACATAGTTTAGTGACCAAAGTACAATATTTATGAAGAAAATACATCAAAACTACCAAAAACAGCAAGACATTGAGGGGAATGTTGCTGCCCGGGGGTTGGCCAAGTCGGCCGACTAGTCCCGATTAGTCGGCGACTAGTCCCCCAAGTCGCTAGTCGGCCCCTAGCCGACCGACTGGCAACTTCTTGAACATTGGTTATGGTTATGAGCATCTCCTTGCCATTCAATTTCGTGTGAGCGGCTAGTGACTCTGTATACAACATCGGTAACAAAAGGAAGAAGAATGCAGACAACGCAGCTTAAAAACGTTTTATTAGCTGAATAAGTGCCTAACTGATTGCATAAAGGATGATGAACAGTACATGCTTTGGAGAGCGTGAATTTTTGGTATTGGTATATTTATATACCACTTCGATGCTGAACTAGTTTGCAAGGCGAGCTGGCCTGAGCATACATATAAAACAAGCAATGCATGTTAGAAATGGAGAGGGCGAGGAAAAGCAAAAAGGCTAGTTTTTGCCTGTGTACAATTGATAAACGAAAGAGCACGGTATAAACCTGAGTATGTACCAACTGACATGCCTACGAACAAAGCAATAATTGGTGTGCTCATGAGTCAAGAAAAGAAGTTCATCATCGAACGATTCAGCATGCTTGCCCCATAACATTATAGCTGTTGCCTCACCTGCATGAAATGTAAGGCAAAATGTTTTATGAAAGCTAATATGGTCATAAACAGTAATGAATAGTAAGAAGCAAAAAGTTGCAGAAAGGCTATATACCTTCCATCTGTTATTCTGACAGTGCGTTTAACAGTTGGACCTAGTTTTGTTGTTGTTTGCATAATTGGTGAGACACCGCTATGAGGACAACGACATCTAACACATATAGAAAGCAAATGAGTACATAAAAAGAAGAAAATGTAGATGCATGAAAGCAGACACTAAATGTATAACTATGAACGATTTATACCTAATAGCAAGTCTTTTTGCCGACACGAGTGTTTAAGACAGAAAAGGCACCGCATCATATGCATAAAGGGAAAACCATCCGCTCCGTGATATCTCGTTAACTTTTGCATACTTTGAAAATTGAGCAGAAATGGTATTATCGACTGCTTTATATGTCTGCTTTGCTTCAAGAACTTCGAAGTATTCAAATTCGTAGATGGATCCTTCTTTCAACAAAGATGTAAATCTATCAAGCCATCTTTGGGGCACTACTCTTTCCATAAGATGTCCCTAAAAAGAGTTGTAATTATTTTTAAAGCATAAGAAATAACTCTATTGTGTATGTAAGAAAATACAAAAAGAAATATCAAGCTAATAATAACATTGTATATATTAAAGGGATAATGATAGTAAAAGAAAAAGGAATACAACTTGTATAGTACACGCAGTAAATGAATTGAGAAGCAAAACGTCTTGATCAATCATGATAAAATCTAGATGGTACACGCTTGTTGCATCTTGTGGGCTGCAAACTCCCAAAGGCGTGCTAGACGGACAAGGATTTTCCACTTGTGCGAAGCTCGATTGATACGATTTAGTGGTGTATACATAGCGAGAATCTGCACAAGAGATAAGGCTATAGATCAAGTGTCATAGAAACAGACGTGTATTACAAAATGGTAGTAGGTACTATAGCAACAGATGTGTATTACATAATGGTGAAAGTTATGTTTATAACAGATCGTAAACAATAAAGAAAACAAGCCGTGTATGTTATGTATGAGCAAATAAGTATGTATATATTGCGGTTTGTAGTAATAAGCACAAATGTGAAACCACTAAACCCACTGTGTTGGATCGTTTAAGAATAGATCAAGCAGGAGGAAAGTCGCAGAGCACCAAAAGCGAGTATGTGCCGTATATTTATGATAAAATGTGCGCATATAGATTCACATATGAGGTACATAGGCGAAATGTATTTGGGAAACAGCTTAACGATAATCGGTGGTTTGGGATAGTTTTTGAAGAACGGCGTAAACAAGAAGGGGAAGAAATACTAATAGCAAAAGTATTATATAGAAGCGAGCACTTCTCTATATACTATATTTTTTTGTTTCAAAGACAAGCAAGACCGCCACTGCCTTCGATAAGTATCTTCAAGCTCGCGCGTGATGTAACACGGATACCGCACGTATAATTGTCTCGTGGCAAAAGACCGGATTTTCGATATATGCCAACTTTGTTTAAAGTCTGCCCTTGACTTTTGTTTATAGTCATTGCATATGAAAGCCTGATTGGAAACTATCGCATTGAAGAGTAAAAGGCAATGAGGGCTTGTTGCATTTAGAACAATTCTAGGAATACAAATAGATTGCCCAATGTTGGTGCCAGAATTATACGTCCTTCAAGCACTCGATCACCAAGCTTTGTTATGATTAGCCGTGTTCCATTACAAAGACCCATAGACTGATTTATATTTCAGAAGCATTATCGAACGCCTGTTTTCAAAGAGATAATATGTTGCGGGAAATTGTTGACTGCTATAGAATTCAAAAATTCAGGTGGATACAATAGATTAGCATCACCAATATGAGTGTCGATCGAGAAATGGAATCAAAACGAGATATTCTCTTGTATGGCCTGTATTTCGCTAAAAACACCATGTTTAGCTCATCAAGAATAGTATTGGTTGGGCAAATAATTGCACGCTCGCAAGATATAGGCTACTTTGGTAGTTGAGAGAGAACAAATCATAGGTAGCATCCACTAATGCATCTAGGTTGTTGCAAGTAGGGAATAACAAAAGATCTTCCGAATAGTTATCCAGATGGCTGAGTTTCTCCTTGTTTTTTGTCATCGGTACTTCGTTGTTTCCAATATCAAGTATCCACCGAGCAAAGGCGTAAAGAGCATCGTGTTATGTAATCGAAAGATCTGCATTATGAAGTCTCATATTTGTAGTTAGCTTTAGTATTTCAACATGCCGCCAGAGGGAAGATCTAATAAGTGATGCTTCGATAATCTCTGCTTTAGTACCATTTTCAATAACAGCAAGATTTGCCGGAAGTCTCCACCAAGCACAAGAAGCTTTCAACCAAAAGGCACACGTGTAGCTAGTATCTTTAGCGACATAACATCACGTAGTGTTCTATCAAGTGCTTCAAAACAATGTCTATGTGTCATAGGAGCTTCATCCCGAGAATTAGAGAAGTCTTGATAATAAGTTCAGCTAGCATTGTTCCACGTGGTATATTACATAAAGTTCTTTCATTGATATCAAGAGGTATTCTAAACGGGAATGAGCTGTGCGACCACCGAAGTAGGAGCGAAGCAATCCTGCATTTAAGCTACAAGAAGGACTATCCGAGCTCTTGCTCTTAAAGTCGCTATAATAGCATTCCAAAGAAATGTTTTTCCAGTACCTCCATGTCCCGACACAAAGTAGAATCCACCCTTACTATCAGCAAAGACACGATAGAATCTTGCTATATATAGCGATTATTCAGCATTTAGTTTGGCATACATCATTTGGGCCTCTCATACAAAACAACACGATCATATGCTAACTCTTTGGTTATGTCGATTACCGTAGTAGGATCACCATGTGCTAGTTCAGTGGTTATATTATATGTGCCAAAGTTAAGACCGTTTTTGAGAACATAAGAAACAAATCCTTTATCACCGGCAATCGTAAATAACTATCCGTATTGAATATGTTCGATTTTGTAATCCTTGCCGATTCTCGTATGCGATCGCACAAGAACAAAGGTCCAATATCTGTCAAATAAGTTTTGTGGATTAACTATACTGCAGAAAGAGAGCACCACCATAAAAGATGCCTAAGTCGATGCGCTGAGCCCAAACAACCGCCTCATCAAATAGCATATACCATTCTGTATCATCACCAACTAACCCGTGAGCTCTGCAGGCTTCTTTGAAAGTAGGGTAGTAGACACCATTGAAAGCTCTAATATCTTCATAGTTTTGCGCTCCACAAATAACCATCAAAAGCATTCTCAAATAGAATAGCTCACCAGTTGTCGGATGGACATTATATATTCGACCAATCTTTGAGGCTGCCCGCTTTCTTTTTTTCCATTTTCTCGTGAGTAACATCCCATGTCCATCTTGATGGAAACTGATAATAGGTACAAGATCTTGCGTCTTCAAATTGTTGATTAGCAAGAAACCATTCAGCTTAGCGTAGTTTTGTAAGCTCTGGATCTGTAACAATCTGCTCTAGATCTACTGTTCATGGTACATAACCCTGTTCATACCTGCATATGCACGCTAAGCGCTCAATGTAAGGCATCCGTCCGTGTATCTCAAACTCGAATAGCCGCCAAATCGCTTCACATGAAGACAAATATCTGTATTTTTAAATGGAGAAATATTAGTTTTCAATAGGAAACACCTGCATAGAAACAAATATATATAGCTCATATAAGAAAGCATCAGAGAACACGCAAAAATGTAAGCACTAAAAACAAAAATCTATATAGGTAAACATATATGAATTCATATAAGAAACTGGTAACAAGAAATGAGAAAATAGGTGGAACTCTACATAAGTTGTTATAGCAAGGCTAACACCATTAAATGCACAGAGTATTACCTCGCATTTGATATAATCATCAATTTCATCTATTCCTTGTTTAACGGCTGAATTAGGTAAGACTGATGGTTGGTTATCACTGGAGAAATTTATCTTTACTCTATCTTGGCCTTTAGTAAGGTATTTAAACAAATACTTCACAAGATTTGTTTTATTGCACCATTCAACATTGATATGAGCTTGGAATTTTTTGAGCAAAGTAATGTTGTATGGAACAACCCATCTGTTATCTAGTTTGATTCCATTCTTGACGATGAAACGACCATCATATCGCCGACGATACACTGGAAAACCAGATTTATCAATCGTCATTTCTTGGGTGAATTTTTAGGATATCGCTTTGAGCACAAACCATCTTTCATACATGGGCACCTCTTGTTTAAATCTCCACATGGAGCGTGTATCATAAATTCATCAACAAGAGCGTATCCAAGTGGGTCAATAGTTGGATCAGAATCTCAAAGACATATAAGGCTATCTATATAGGCAGACTTAGGTCTGTGTCATGGTGAGCAAGCCATATGAGAGTGTGAACATGAGGTAACCTCTCTTCTGGAATTCAATAGTGTACAAAACTACTACACACAAAAAAGGACTCAGAGGATAAAATAAAAAGGATTACTTCTAGGACGGAAAAAGTATATGTATACAAAAACCGGACTAACATGCTCAGACAGGCCAAAAGTGCAACCACCTTTAATATCGAAATATATTCGTAAGCTTCATATGGAATACTCAAGTTACAATATCAGCCAATCAATATATTTCTGACCAAGCTCGTATTTTAGTGCGCCAACAATTTCTAGCCATCGGAGTTGCAGTTGAAAGTAGAAAACAAGTCAGAGCACCATATTCACGACAAATGGCCATAGCGCCTTGATAATTGAGAGCATTATATCGAGGTCCACCAGTGAAACTCACAGGAAGCAAAATTTTGACTCCAATGTTTTTGCCTTGCGATGTGCCCTCACCAAGTGCATCCGAAATACCTTGGTATGTTTCTGACCTCAACCCATCTTGGTTGAAAAAATTAAATGAAAGGCGGTTTGCTTCAAGACATGAATACCAATCAACCTCTATCTGATTTGAAAGCCGACCACAACATGTATAAAGATTTGGTTCATTTCGCGATAGTGACACTCATAACAATAGTATTCAAGCATAGATACCTCATCTCTGGCTGAAGAAACACTGTCGCTAGTCTCTTTATACTTGATACCAAGATGAAAGCCTTTTTCCCCATATGGAAATAACAATGGATACTGAAGAGACATAAGACTGGGATTCAAAGACGAAACATGCTTTAGCTCATCAGTAATGGGTCTCAACAACTATATCAAATCTGTTGTTCTCTAAAGATAGGTCACCTACGATCAAAGCAACTAGTTCAGAATAGTTGGCAAAGAATATCTATCGCCATGATCGCCGATGAGCCAATAAGCCGAATATAAACCTCCGGGTTTTCTCCGAAAATAACCGATCACGTGCTAGCCTGAATTTTTGACTAACACGTTGCAATACCAAGCATACTAATCAAGGCAGCAACAATATTAGCATCCCTTCATCTTGTCCATTACCTTCTTTATTGAATAAAGATAGTCTGTTATCGATTTCATTAAACGATCATAAATATATAGCTGAGCATACCGAGGCTTCCGCCTTGAACTGGGACTAATGAACCAATACGATGATGAACAACTCCATTTATACGGAAAACATAAGGACCTTCACCGTTGTTTATGCTTCTATCAACATCTACGCCTAAAGAGGTGAACGTAAACAAGGATTGTAGTGGCGTATCAAGCACATAAATTCATTTCAACGGGACCTTTATTAAAACCAATGAGTTCTCAAGTGGATATGGCAACTCTTTATGCGGTGGAAGGAGACTTTTCCACCTCGGTAACACTTATTATAAACAATTCGGTGATGTCTAGAAGAACTCCTATGTTGAGACTGTTTTGAAACCAAAAACAGCACCACACCTATTACATTCGTAACTGGACTGCCATAGTACGATCGGTTGGCATACGCGACTAAAACAATATAAGAAAAAGCCTACTCAAAGAAGGGAAACAAAGAGACGGTGCAAGAATGCAAAACACATAGAGAGAACGCAAAGAGAAAAACCTAAAAACAGCATAGCTACAAGATGTGGGCAAACCTTTAGGCTAGAAATTTGTTCCTTAAAAGAGAAACGATCGCGCCTCTAGACGAAAGTGGATTAAAAGCATAGATGCTACCTGAAATGAGAACAAAATGCAATAGAAACTATAGAACAAAACATGATGAAATCTTCACCACCAGCCCAAAGAACAAAATAAACAACAGAGTAACTAATCAAAAAGAACAAGCAAGGAGAGAATAGAGAGGGGGGAAAACTGGAAAACCCGTAATAAAGCATGGTTAAATCTATATGATTCAAAGGAAAGAATGGCACCTGTTCTACCAACATTGCAAAGTAAATTGGACAACCTCCTTTTTTTTCTATTGTTCGTTGCATCAATAGAACTAACCAATGGGAAGAAATGGTCTCTTGCCATGTTGACAGGCAAGAAAACAAACCGGTAAAAAACAAGAATACAAAGCACAAGCTTAAAAAAAGAGAAAGCAAGTAGGTATAAAAATGGATGAACCATGCCGACGCTCCATGGGAAAAGCGATAGCATATGTGAAACGCACAGCAGAGCAAAGCAAACGGGGAAAATACAGTAAGGACCAGAAAGCACTCTAAAAGTTCAAAAAACAAGAAGGATTCAGCATATGCAAGCTACACAACGGTAATAACAAACATACATGAATCACACGGTGCTTGCAAACGCGCTAGTGTAAAGCCGTCAGACAAAACATCTATACAAGGGACCGCTGAAACTGCTGGCCGTTTCCACGCAAAATTTCTTCACGGCGGGCGTTAGCAGAGCCCGATGAATCCATAAAATAAAATACCAACAACTAACACAGAAATAATCCAACCAAAACCCAATCAGAAGTACATAATTATAAACAAATCTATAGATACAACAACAACTAAAAACATGTACATAAAAAGCATTCATCAATCACATATCTGCAACACCAACAGGTGGGAAATTAGTAGATCACAATAGGAAGAACATACTACCGTACTCAGATATTTTTTATGCAAAAATATGCATGCTCTATTGCCGACCGTATGTAGACCACAATACGAACAACATATCTAAGCATCCTAATAAACAAGAACGTATCAAAAGTCGCTGTGCTGGTCTAGACTCATCAGACAAAACATCTATAGGAGCGACCGATGAAACTGACGACCGTTTTTCACTCAAAATTTCTTGACGGGAAGCGTTAGCAAAGGCCAATGAATCCATAAAATAAAATAGCAACAGCTAAGACACAAATAATAGAACCAAAACCCATCCAGAGCTACATAACTATAGAGAGGTCTATAGGTAGAATAATAACCAAAAACGTACACATGAAAGCTACCAAAACCCAATCAGAGCTACATAACTATAGAGAGGTCTATAGGTAGAATAATAACAAAAATGTGTACACGAAAGCTATTCACTAATCAAATACCTGAAACACTAACAAAGGGCAATTAGTAGATCACAACACTAAAAACATACCATTATATTCAGGTACTTTATATAGAAAATATACCGGTCTATTACCAACTACATATAAACCACAATATGAACAACACATCTAAACATCTTAAGAAACAAGAGCGTATGAAAAGGCACGCTTACAGAGTGTAGAATGGGACGCCGCCTACTAAGTAATAGAACGGTATACTTCAACACCGCTCAACACCAATACAGAACAATACCCCTACGATCTACTCTCGGCCAGCAACAATGATTTAAAACAGAACGGCATAAAGCGCCGCGAAAGCATGCAGTAATGTCACCTAAACAACGATAGAAGGCAAGACCTTTAGCAGAATGAAACCAAAAATGCCGCACAAAATGAAATAGGCCAACATATATGGGAATATGCGACAACAGAATCACAAACCCAAAAAGCAAAACATAACTATCGGAAACAAACATATCGAAAACCGGATCACAAACATCGAAAGCAAAACCTCTAAAATGAACGAAACGAAGAACAACTCGAAGCTTTCGTAAGGAAAACAAGGAACATAAACAAGAACGCCAAAGAAAAAGCAAAGAAACACAGCAAAGAGCAAGAAACAACAAGCATCATAAAACAATGGTAAACTACGTTAAAACAAAAGGAGCGGACGAAATGCACCAACCGGATCGCCCACCAGCCAGCAAACGAAGAACACCGCGCTAACGAAAAGCACCAAGCGGATCGCCACCACCAAAGACAGAAGAACACCGCGAAAGCGCAAGAGCGAAACAACAGCTAAGAACAACAGACGCACCACCCCAAACCAAAAGCGAAACGAAACCTCGCCACAAAATCACGACCGCGCGCATTTACGCCAATAAAAACAAGAGCAAAACAAACTGCACGAAAGATAAACCGACCACAACACAAGCCAAAAAGCGAGGCCCAATCATCATACACTAACCCGCCCCTAAACCGCAGAAAAACGGCGCCACCTTGCCCTTCGCCTAGAAGCCTACAAGAGTGCCACCGCCTTGCTGTTTGCTCGGGCGCACAAGAGGAGGCAACGACCGAAGCGAGACCGAAGCCGCGCATCGCTACCAACTTGCAACGAGCGCTGCCAGCCCGCATGAACAGCGCGCGGCCACGCGCCCACGCGTCAACCAAATAGTGCACCACGCACACGTGGCACAGGCGAGAGGCCAGGGAGTCCCCCAGCTTTGATATACGGGAGATACATGTCTAAAATTTATGTATTTTATCTCTTGCATAATATATTTGATATAATCTATAATATATAACTCATTTATTATTTTACCATCTTTATGTATAGGAGCTCCATTCCCCGTCAATTCCCCGGTGGGTATAAGGACGGGTGGAAATTCGTCCTCAATAGCTAAATAGAGAGTAGAGATGGGAAGGCATTCCCATGGGGAATACCCCCATTGCTAATGTACATTCCTAGTTGACCAAGTGTGTTTCTTTCACGTTCACCTCTAGCTGTCAACGGGTTGGACCGAGGACGGCTTGAGCTCAAAAATATCAAGGTTCAAACTTGAGACTTAGTTTGAATGAGGCTTAAACAGGTTGAGCTTGGTTTGACTGCGCTCGATTGGTAATTTGTATACGTTCATGTAAACTAGTATATTATGTACTAGAATCGTCTCAAGCTCAACACGAATAGGCATAGCATTGGTTATACATGTGAGCAATATCCAACTAATTTTCATAGTGGTTGTTCCTTTGAGTGCTATATTGCAAGGATTAGTTGAAAAGCTTCATACGATTTCAATTTTGTAACAAAAAAAGGCAAAAATTAGATGAAGCTAGGTGAGGGAGATAGGATGGCCAGGCCAGGACATTGCTTTCACACATTTGTTGCTAGGGATAGAGTATCCGAGTGAGTTAACATGGAACCTAGCTTGCATAGCTGCATGAGTACCTACAAGTCAGATCCACCATGGGAACAATTAAGAAAAAGCTGCAATTCAGAAATAAACACGTAATTTTAAGTGTAGGATGATTGGTCAGGAGGATGCCTATAGTTTTATCAACTGTTTAAATTCTTGATCTGAAGCTGGACATATTTATAGAATGGATGTTGAGCTCAGTGCATTCCAGTGAAAAGTCAAGCTTATTTATCAAGGCAAATTGAGCAATCATGAGCTGATTCATACAAAAGACAACGTTTTTATCATATTAATAGTTCCATGTTAACAAGCCGGAGTAATATTCCTCGACCACAAGGAAAATCCGCTGGAGCTATTAGTTTTTTACCTGTACTATTGCAATAGAACTACAACCGCATAAACATGATACACAAGAATTATAGTTGGGTATGCCAGAAAGAAATTGATTCATGCTTATGATAAATTGCATCTCTGATGAAATTTGTATAGAAGATATCCACAATTAAGACCAAGAAGTTGGATTTCAACATTGCTCCAGAAACATGCTCCATCGAGTGTCACTTGTAATCCGGCCTACATTTTCATAGGGAAAATTTTGTTCGTTTGTCATTGAAAATCTGCTTATTTTGTTTTTGCTATCCTTCCGTAAGTGCGCATTTCGTTTTTGCCACTCCATCCAATTTGCCATCAAACCAACCAACATGTCTCATCTATCGTGAGCAGTCAAAGTCTGTTGACTTGATGGAAAATTGGACGAAGTGGCAAAATCAAAATGCATATAGATTGAAGCATGCAAAAAATGAAATGAGTAGATTTTTTATGGCAGAAACAAAATTACACATATTTTGAGTTGCATGAATAAAATTTTCCCTTTTCATAGCCCACGACAAGACAACGAGGCATGGTAATGCCAGAACGGGCATGGATATAGGAAAAAGATTCAACCAATCAATTATCAAATTTTGAATTGCTAGACAGAACAGGTTTCAGGTGAAATCATTAAAACTTTGCAGTCTGCAACTCATTTTATGTTCCGTCCATGGTAGAAAATCTTTTCCTAAAGTGCCTTACCACAACTACAATTGCTGATTTAGAGGCCCATACAGTGCCTCCAATGGCACAACGTTGGGCATTGTAAAAAACCCTGACCCTTCTGTCATATTCACCTCTGCTTCTCCAACTCTACTCCACTACCTAGTGCAAGGTTCACCACCTGTATCCTCCCCATCCCAAACAGAAGCATTCACTTTTGCTCACTCTTCCCACCCTCAAACATCTATGACAAAAACTCCACAGGCTCCTCCCATATGCGCAGGTCTCTGTGCATCGCATACACATGAATAAGAAGCATTGTTTCCTTGGCATGTCATAGCCAACAGCAGTATAGTCCATGGAAGACTTGTGCAAGGAAAGGAGAAGGGCGATGGGATGCAGCCTGAGGATTTCCAAGATGATGCACTGGTGTCTGTAAGAATGGCAGGTTGGGAAGGCCTTGTTTTTCTAGTAGGCGTCCTATGTCGACGATCGTCTCTATCTCTTCACTTGCTTTGCCATTGTTTCTAGTGGTTAAAGTGCAGCTACGCACTTTATGGTGCGGTGCCAGATGGGGTATTGGTCCCAATTTGTATATGCTTTGTTATAAAAATTAGGTTATTTTCAATGTGTTAATGAAAATATCATGTGTAACTGTGAACCATGTTGAGAATATCCTTAGTTCATTTGTATTGAACAATTGACAATCTTATCGAGTTGAGATTTGAATTTGTGAAAGTTTGTAAGTTTTAGATTTGCTATCAATGGGCAGCGGTTTAACCGGTCTACAGAGGCGGTCTGACTGCTATGCAAGGGCGGTCTGGCCGACCGGGGCGGTGGTTTGACCAATGTCCGGTGTGACCAAATTTTGAGGACGGTCGGACTACTAGTGTGGTACTGATGAGGACATGCTATGTTATGTTGTTCCATATGTGGTTTTCAATCCATCCAATACTTTTGAAACAACATGAAATTACTAAAAGAGTTGAAACTTTTGCAAAGAAGTTTAACATTAAGGTGAACTCATTCCTAACTATTTCTAATGTTGTTATTCATGAGAATTGGATACTACCTCATGTTATTACTTTGTGCATTATCAGGTTTGACAAATCAAATCCATGTGCTTGAAGAAAATGATTCAATATTAAATTTGTAATACTCTAAAATAATTTAATTATAGCTACTTGGTTCCATTTTGCTTATTGACATAGTGTGGCTCATAATTGGATACCTTTGGATAAGCTAAGATTTTAATCATCTTGAAATGTTCTCAAATTGACTTAATTCATAATCTTGTACTAGTTTGACCATGTTTTGCTATATATGAGTTATCATCATCTAGATAGCTTCTACTCGTCATATAGCTTGTCGCAATTCCTTTTTGAATCTACATGGATAATCTTCATTGCTCCTTGTTAAGATTAAATGAATAAATGCAGCCATTCCATTTGCATCATGCTCTTTTTATGCTTTGTCTATGTTCTTCAGTTTTTTTAAAAGGGGAGAATTTGTATCTTGAATCAATTGCATTAACTAACTTGAGAAAAATTTGAACCTTGATGAATCTATTATCAAAGGGTGGATAAAATATGCCCAAAAGTTCTCATTGTTCTTTAAAGAAGGTGAATTAATCCTAAAATGGTAAATTTGAGCATTGGCATAAAGAGGGAGGAGCTAAAAGTGGTTTATGAGTTTTTGTGTCTTTCCGAGCTTTTTTTGATTTTTATTGATCTCTTCTCACCATGACCAATGCAAAATAGAACAATTGTTGTTTCGTATAGACCTAGAGTGATGTTTCCCACTCTCTTGGTGGAGTTGGAGCATTTTACAGAAAACTTGTTCTTTGTAGTTGCTTTGCTTTTCTTCTTATTCACTTGGTATTTTTCAGTCTTATTTGCATCTTATGCGCCAAGTGGAGTTCTCTTTCGCAAATCAATCTTGTTTTCAAAAATCAACTTATTGTGTTCTCATTTGTTTATTTGAAAGTATTGCCAACGTGTTCATCAAGGGACGATTCTGAACTATGTTGAGAACATCTTTGGTTCAATTATGTTGAATAAGTGGCAATTGTGTGGAGTTGAGATTTGAATTTACAAATATTTGCAAGTTTTCTTATTTGCTATCAATCGACAGAGGTCTGACATGCCTGTAAGGTGGTTTGACTGTTATGCAATGGTGTGACCGAATTTTTAGGGCGGTCAGACCGTCGATGTGGTGCGACCAGTTTTTAGTTGGCGGTTAGTTTATTCTAAAGAGATGCTCACTTGTGTGTACGAGAATTGGGAGTGGTCCGATCGACCAACGGAGGCGCCTCGACTAGAGTTGGTCGAAAGCCAAACCGACATGGGTGTCGTGGTTTGACCAGCTCTCTGTTATCGGGGTTTGATTGGCACGGTCCAACCGGCCGATCAAGGATGGTCATACTGGTTGAATCTAAAAATATTTGAGGGGTTTTGGATATTTATGAAAAATGGTTATGGGTTGAGTTTTGGAGTCTTATGCCATTGTTTTCATGGTGCATAAAGCATGTTGGACTAACATGGGTCAAATTGTGAAGAATTTATGCCTAGAAATGAATTATTGGTCTTTGATGTGCAATGAGCTTAGAGGCAACCATGGTCGACAGCGTGAACCGAGACTAGGCTTTATTGAGTTGAGGTACTGTCAAGGAAGCTGGGTGGGTTGACTGAGCTCAAGCAAGGTATAGGGAAGATAAGGGATGTTGAAGGAAAGATTTGAGTAACGGTTCATTCAATGGTACGATCGGTGAGGCTTGGTCAAGGAGAATAGATATGGAGAGACTTGCCGATGCATGAGCTATTAGTGAATCTACACGTTGTAAGCATGTGGATTACTTGCAAAGGAGGAGATGACCATAGACTAGACTCAGGGAAGAGGTAAGGTCTATGGTCAAAATGAGGGTGTTTTGGCAGGGAAGCTAAAATACCAAAAATGACAATGGGACCAAAACCGTGGCACTTGGAGAGCATTAGGAGAGCGGTTTAGGTCAAGAAGGCGCTAAGGAGCCCAAGTGAATAGAAGCTTGCTCCTTTGCTGGTTATGTGTGAGAGTAAAACCTGGCATATATGGGATTAACATGTTTCTCCGGTTGTCCTAATGGAGAGTATCTATTAGGGTTAGATGTGGGCTAGTTGCTCTATCTTTATGAGTAAGAGGGGTGCAGGCATGTTGCAAGGGATGCAAGGCTAACCAAACACTCATTCTTTTAGGTTTGAGAGGGTGGCCTCCTTAGAGGGGATTTTTGGCCTCGGTAAGTGCTATTGGGAGAGAGAGCACTATTCTCTGTAGTGAAGTGGCTGTAAAATCTTTATCTACAAGTTGTAATAATTTAATCTTGTTCATCCTCATGATGTGTTCATGCTCTTGTTAATTTTCACTTGTTTTAATTAGTATTTTTGCCCTCTCGCATCAGTCTGGACAAATATTGCCTTGATAGATATCTTCCATATTTCATTAGATGATGCTAGCTGCAGCTAGCTGATGCTGTTGTTCAACTTTAATTGTGCTCCAGGGCAATCTTCAAGCTCAAGCTAAACTAAATAGAGACATGATTGCTATTTGCTACTGTAGTCTAGCTACGCATAATTAGTGTGAGACCACGTGAAGGTCACTCCATGTGTGTGGTCAATATTTGACTGTGTTTGTGCTTTGGTATCAAAGTTTGAGTTTGATTTTGTGTCTTTTGTTCTCTGGTTTTGATGTCTAGGAGACAGCGGTCTGACTGGCCTACAGTGGCGGTTTGACCACAGTGCATAGGTGGTCTGACCGGCCTGTAGAGGCGGTCGACTGGCCAGCGGTGTGACCGGCCGTGAGAGATGGTCATATTGGAGTTGCGGTAGTATCGGTTCATAATTGGTGGTAACTATTTTTAGTAACGTGCTTGATGTGTTGTGTGTAGTTTTTCGCACGGCACAACCGACCGTAATGATGGTATGACCCGAGTGGAGTCGAGCAGTCAACTCGCATAGGTGCCACAGTCAGGCCGGTCCCCTGTTATCGAGAGAGTTTGTAGTTGGTTCACAACGATATGACCGCCAACAAATGGGCGGTCATATCGCCTATGTGAAGGTGGTTGAGTTGAGTTGGTTTTCGGAGTGTGAGTCATGGCGTGAGTCTATGTATGTGTTGGTTTGCTAATGAAAGTTAAGTGCATGTCATTTGTGCTTGAAACAGTTACTTGGTCTTTGATGTGTATGGCGCTTGTTGATTGTTGTGATCAATGGTAAAACCGAGGTTAGGAAGATGTCCTAAGGCTATGGCGTGTCGTAAGTCCGGATGGAGAATCATCTCAAGTGGAGAAGTACAGGATAAAAGACAAGGATTGTAAGGAGTCAAATGTCCGCATGTGATGTGCCAATTGGACTTGTGCATTTTAAGTGGTAACAATTCTCAAGCATGTGTAGGATCTTGGAGGTAAGTAATTGGGCATCACAAACTATGTTGTGGTGTGGTGTGCCATAAGACTTGGGGCATTTCAAGTGGTGACAGTCCTTTGAAGGAAGCGCACGATCTTGGCGACGAGTCATTGGGCATCACATCTTCATATTTAGGTTGATTCGAGGAGAAGCATCGTGAAGTCCAAAGGTGGCGATTGAGGTAATTGTTCGATACCGAGTGGATAGAGGTTTGCCAAACCGTGACGGCAGCATAAGTGATTTAGGTCACATCTTAGAGGATGGAGCGTCATATTGACTATCGAGACAAGCTAAAGTTGCACTTTGAAAAGCTTGCAAGTGTGTGTAAGTGTAAAACCTATTTGTGTGTGGGTTACTGAGTTTTCCTATTTGTAAGTGTTTGTATCCACTAAGTGTGGCTGATTATTTAGGGTTTGTGTGAGGTGAGGAGCCTCCACTATATAAACTCTTGTATGAGTTGAGAAAGGCATCAATTCTAGAGTTTGGGAGAGAGATTAGGTTTCTTGTGTTGGAGCTTTGTATGTATGCTTTAGGTTAGAGCTCTATCCTCTATGAGTGGCTGTAAAATATTTCTCTCCAAGTGAAATGAACATCTAAACTTCATCCAAGTGAGTTGTGCCATGGATACCTCCTTGTGTTTTTTATTTGCTTGGCTTACTTGTTTGGATTTTATCTCTTCATGATCTTTCCCGGTGCCAAGGGTGTGTAAGAAGTGGAGATATCTCTTAGACATCGATCTCATCTATCTAAGCATCTTCTAGAGAGAGTTTTTGAGTTTGTCTGGATTTCCTCAAGAGGGGTGATTTAAGGTTTTGATCTTGAGGGTGATTTGGCTTAAGCTCGTGCTGTGATCTTGGTTGCTATGACATATAAGAATCCATCCTAGGTCATCTAGGATTCGTGAGCAAGAGTAGATCAAGATTCCCTGTTTTGCCTAGTTTTAATGCAATCTTTCTTATTTTGGATAAAACTTGAAACTTTAGCATTGATTTTCATGATCCATAATTGGAATAGATTCGACATCCTATGAAGGATTTGTGTCAAGTTTCATTTAGATTGGATTTGTGATTTGAAAGTTATCTCTTACCTTGAATCGTGTGCAGTGTTGTTCTGTGCTCTACCTCGGTGAGCAGTTAGACCGCCATGACCTAAGTAGTCAAACTAGCCAATCCCAATCATACCGATGACCTAGAGATCGACCGGCCTGGCGGTACGACGGCACCTTGGCCGGTGGTCAGACCAGTGTGACAAGGTTTGTCTCGGTTGGTTTGTGTTCTTAGCTCTTGGTTTTGGTGAGTTTGTCAATTTGTGTTTTCACTGCATTTGATAAATACCAGGGAAAGATTTTGAAAAAGTCATTCAATCCTCTTTGACTTGATATACCCGATCATACAATTAACCCGATTATACATGTAGTAAATAGATATGGTTCTTAGAAGAATAAAAAACGATGTCTTTAAAGGTTTTCTGTTATAGATTTAGCATAATAAAGAGTTAAAGGTGTATGTTTTACAAATTTAAAAGGTATATGTGCCCAGATTCTTGGTTCGGATTTATTTAAGTTAAACTAGCTACAAATTCGAAACTGCACAGCTAGATAGATCTGGCCGCGATCAGCATGGCTGCCCAACAGTGCTCATGGCTTATTTGTCACTATTCATAAGTTTCGTCTTTTTCTGAATTTTTGGCTTTTTGTTGAGCTTTTTTGCCGGTTCTTTTTTTTCCCGTATTTGTTTGTATTATACGTAATGGGCTAACATATTTTTTATATTTTTAAATTTTTTTAAATTTAATTATGCTAAATAAGACTCACACCATAATGCTTTTTTCAGCCAACTACAAGAGTTTTCAGCCATAAGCCACGAGCTTTTCAAATTAATCGATCACCCTGAGCTGCATTTGTCCTATATCTCTGACACCTAAGATACGTCGAAACCGATGTCTGCACCGTAACCCACCAACATTTATAATTCAGTAACACTATTTTAAGGAAAGATAGTTTGAAAGTTGGAAGTAACATGAAGTCATCAACATGAGAGAGGGAAAATAAATAAATATGAAATAAGGAATTCATATTGATTTCTCAAAACTATTTTTTTAGTAAATCATTTTTCTATAGTTCCTATTTTTCAAAATAAGTGTCTTTTTAAAGCAAGATCTACTAATATTGTAGTACACACTATAATAATTTTATTTATATCGACTAAAATTATACGTGAGTGCCTCTCTATAATATGTTACTATTCATAAAGTAAAACTAAAAACCAATATCAACCGGCCTCAGAGAGCCTGTGAAACAGCAAACGCTTACAACATCATATACACTAGCTAGTGACAACGACGGAGGGAAACAATCTCTGGCAGTAAATGAACTTGTCCTACAAAAATATTTAACATTTTCCTCAGCCGGATGTTCCATTCTCTTCTCGGAATGATTGGATTTTAGAAGTACCCAGGGGACGCAGCTAAGGTGCGTTGAAACCGATGTCTCCGTGAGGAAAGGTGATCATATTCTGCAAGACTGCTACTGCCACTGGTCGATGTTGTGCTTGTGCATGAACGCATAGAAAAGTAAGGCACATGTTTTATCCAGCCAGAAGAGATCGGAGACAACAGTGACAACCTTCCCCTGCCTCAGTGCAGTGATCTGATCACTGAACACAAGTTATGTGGTCTGACAGGATGCGCAAGATTTTCACAATGACGAGCTCCATTGTGTGTATCCAATACAAGACACTTCCTTATGAGAGGAATAATCTAGTAGAAGCAATCTTACGCATGGTTTTGTTGTCCTGGTGATCAAAAGAGTTTTAGTTTCTGATTTATTTTTCACTATTCATAAATTTTATTTTTTTCTGAACTTTTGGCTTTTGTTGAGCTTTTTTACCGGTTCTTTTTTCCCCGTATTTGTTTGTATTATACGTAATGGGCTAACATATTTTTTTATATTTTTTTAAATTTAATTATGCTAAATAAGCCTCTGTCAGCTACAGTGTTTTTTCAGCTAGCTACAGTGCTTTTCAGCTAGCTACAGTGCTTTTCAGCCATAAGCCAAAAAAAAAAAAGCCCTAATGATCACTCCTTGAATGCCCATGACTCCCAAGCATATCATGATGCTCTTCATACCTTGCCTAGAAAAAAGATGTCCCATAATTACCATTGCTAGTATCTCTGGCATTTCAGATATATGCATTCAGATTAAGGTACTGGACCATGCAAATAATTTAAGGTTTTAGTACTGGACAACATCTAGACTCTGGACACTTCTGCGACGCCTCAATTTAACTTGAACAACACAGACACAACATAGAACCTTGTAGGAAATCTAATGGTTGAAGCAAAAACTCACGATTTTGTACATACAACTGAAATTTGCAGGCGTCAACACATGGCTGGATCCAGAATGCATAAAGCATGGCCTCAATCAGACCATAGTTGTGATTGCATCCCCATAACAGTAAGTTCCCAGACATAAAACTGCTGGTATGCGAAAAAAAAGAATTACATGGCCCATTCTGATCCTACTGAATCCTCTTTAAATTCCAACTGCCAATGCTTTAGCAACTCCCCAGAACTGTTGTACTGACAAAATAATGCTGGTAATTGAGAAAAGGAGGCACTATAAGGTAATTTACTAACACGCATTAACCCCCCTGCTTCAAGATATCAGCTGATTCAGAAATCAGTCGTCCATCTACAATAGAATTTTGCATATCATGTAACACCCTAAGACCCACATTACCCTGGGATGCCACTAAAGCCACTCCACAACAAGCCAAGTTACAAGATAAATTAAACTGACAACAATTCCTAAAAACAATATAAGATAAGCGGAAGCATAATCAACTAAGTGAAGTGGGATAGTGATAACAATTCGATAATTAAAATCAACCTCCAACAATTTAACCAAAGAATAGTTCACAAGTTTAACACTATTAAGATAAAGTAAACATTGATGAAATAGCTAGGCGAAAGACTAGAATCACTTCGTCTTTATTACAACATACATCTATGATCTAAGTGCATTATTGTGGTGCCGCTCTACCCTTCCCATGCATGCTCATTGATCACCTGTAGGGGGGAAACAAGGGTGAGATAAAAATCTCAGCAAGCAAACTATTTAACAGACTATTCAAACTACAAACAATTATACATCATCCTTTATATTTCCATACAACCACAACCACAAATCATGTCCACAATTTTTTAAACCACCACAGACTTCCATGAATCATACCTCATAAATTTCATAATTAATTGGCATTTGAATGCAGTCATTCCAACCACAAATGAATGCATATGAATGCTATCATGCTATGCTCCACAGCACTCTTTCCCAACATGATAAAGTGTGCATCGATACGGTAATATACGATGCTGCACTGCACGATCGCGCTAAGTGCGCGACATCCACATATGCAAATGTCTTGACATGATATGATAATCATAAACCACATGAATTCCGACTCAAAGGAGCATCAAAATGCTCATCAACATATCCACAACCACATATCCACCATGTATTTATTTTTCATATTCCACAATTAGCACGTTAAACAGATTACCACATGACTACGAGCAATTCATCCAAAGCATGTCAATTGATCAATAATTGCTACCACAACCTCATTTAGAAATCATACAACTATGGCATAACATATCAAGTTACAAAAATCATGTAAATTACAAGTAGTACGAATAACGAGTTAAACGGTAGCACATTCGCTACGTTTACTTGCCTCTACCGACGAAGTGAAGCAAATCACGTGCGTTCAGGAGCAAAACCACCTGTCCAAAAGTACTTCTCAGCACAACACAACAGCAATGAAAATGCGTCTTAAGAAGTAAAGACGTCGCTAGAACCCCGAACCCACACATAATCCTCTCCGCTTAACGATTCTTCAATCTATCCACTGCAGCAGCGCTGCTTAATATTTTTGTATCTTTAACAATAATAAGTCATTTACAGAAAATATTATATTTATGGATTCCTCATTTAAATACCTTCACTTTTCATGTAGATCACATATTTTTATTTCGATCCCAGCAAGGTGTAACTTAATGTGCAAAACAGAGGACGTTCTCTGTTCTGGCAATCTGAGCAGCCAGATTCTAACGCGTCCCAACCACAGTGTAAGGCTCTAAAAATTATAATTTTTATATAGAAGTTACATTACTGAATTCCCTACATTTTTCTCCATTTCGACCAAAATCATAAAAATCATCTTCTACCCCTAAATCACCCTTGAACAGCAATCTGCCCTAATCTGTACCCCTGTCGGACAGCGAAGTTTCCGACCCTGCTACGCCAAAATCACGCAGCCAAAAATTCTGAAATAATTACAGTAGGTGGGTTTCGTCGTCCTCTACAATTTTCGTTTTGGGAAGATCAGCAGGAAAAATCGTTTCGTAGGTCTAAACTGAGCAAACAGACGCGCTACGCGAATTGATCTACAGGCAGACAGCAGGAAATCTCTAATCAGGTAATCAATCTGCTAATCCCCTTCTAATCCCGTGCTATGAACCCTAATTACTCTAAAAATAGAAGGGTTTGGGATTGGGAAAATTACCTAGAGGATCCCTTGGGATCACCCTCTCTTCTTCTTCTTCCTTCTCTTCCCTTTCTTCTTCTTCCTTCTCTTCCTCCTTTGCTCCAATGGACAACAGCTGTGGAGGGGTGTTGGAGGCGCAACCTGGGAGGGGTGTGGCCAGGGGTGGGAAAAGAGGGGTGGCTGCCAAGGGGGAGGGGAGGCGGCTAGGGTTTTTAGGGGAAGGGGGGGGGTGGCCACCCTTGGGCCGAAGGCCCAAGGTGGTCGGCCCACTCTCCGTAGCCCACTTAGAGGTTTTTATTTATTTATTTTATTCATTTTACACTATTCCATAATTTTTATTTTTCCTTCCCGTGATTTACCAAAAACCGCGACTCCGTGATTAATTTAAAACGCCAAAACGATGTTCGTGGTATTACATATCAATCAGAGACTGGAAGGATTTTTGTACTCTTAACTTCAATTTCCATGGACAATAGTACAGTACAATTCAAGGTTGTTAAATTAGATGCTGATACTGATTATAATTGCATTAGATAACATTACACATTGATGAGCTAAGAACAGCTCATTGATCAGCACTGGAAATATCCTTCCCACTAGCACTAGAGTTTGCAACTTTGATATCTTACAAGATGATAAAAAAGTAAAACACACATTTTAGGTAGGTTATTGAACACTCAAAACGATAATTTAGCAACGAGTAAAAATCCTGTTACAAAATAAACACTCAAAAGTAAAGGTCAAAACATCAAGCTATAAGTGGTACCTCTAAATCAAAGGTCAAAACAATAAGCTCATGTTATAGCACAAGTGGATATCCTTAATTGTATGGTTTATATCAATAGCTTATATTGGATGTCCATGCTAATCCTATTTAATTTGTCCAGATAAAAGCTGATTCTACAAATTAAAACACAGCTCATATTTAGAGTGGTCATTTGGTGTGTTGGAAACTGAGAACGAGATGGTTCAATCATTTGATCCATGATTGACAGCTTCATTCACTAAAACTTAGAAACCTGACTTTCAGGCTTCAGAATTGTGAACCCCACTAGAGGTTTCACAACAAAGATAAGTAGTCTGAAGCATTCCATTTGATATTTTCCTGGCATGGCAAATAAGAGGACAAGAAATAAATGTGTAACTGATGATTAGAACTTAGAAGCTTGCTCAAAACATCTATATGTCAAAGGAAAAACATCAAGATGGACTATTAAGATAAACATACTGTCAAACATAAACAAATGTGACATAACACCAAAGCTGTAAAATGACCGAAGCAAGTAGAGAGAACAAGCTTACCACTCAAGACACTAGGTAGTGACAGTGATGGGTGGAAACCAGTGTAAAGATGGGCTTCGTTCACAGTAGCTGAACTGATCTCTCAGAACCTACTGAGCTGCATAGTCTTGACATCGAACCAAAATATGTGACATCTCTCAACTGGATCTCCCAAATTCTCCTTGGCAAGTAGAGAGAATCCCGTCACCTCATGTGATTAAGAAGCTTACCACTCAAGACACTAGGTAGTGACAGTGATGGGTGGAAACCAGTGTAAAGATGGGCTTCGTTCACAGTCAAGAAGCTGAACTGATCAATCTCAGAACCTACTGAGCTGCATAGTCTTGACATCGAACCTAAGAAGAAAAAGTTTGAGGAGGAGCGGCGGATGGCAATGACATCTCTCAACTGGATCTCCCAAATTCTCCTTGGCGTGATCAAGCTTTATAAATGGAGAAGGCAAAGTGTTTGTCGCCTGCATGGTGTCTTCTTAGAGAAAGAGTTTCTCTCAAGAAGGGATAGTGGAGCACGGTGCAACTTGAAGAAATTCAGAAACACTGAAAACGTTTCAGCTCCTACGTAACCACAACAGATGAACAAACCGTTGAAGAACCCGATGTGGACACACCGCACCACGTGAGGTCGAGAGGTCACGCTGCACCGAGAGGTACATGTTCTTGACTACTCAACAACGGGACATATTGTTGTTAGACAACGATGAGCCTAAGACCTATGAAGAAGCGATGGTGGGACCAGATCGAGAAATGGCTTGAAGCCATGAGATCCAAATTGAATCCATGCACAAGAATCAAGTTTGGAACTTGCTGATCCTCCCGATGGTGTTAAAACCATTGAGTGCAAATGGATTTTCAAGAAAAGATAGACATAGATGGAAATGTTCACATCTATAAAGCGACAGGCCAAAGGTTTCAAACAAATTCAAGGTGTTGATTATGATGAAACTTTTCGCTCGCCGCAATGCTAAAGTCTATTCGATCATTCTAGCGATTGCTGCATATTTCGACTATGAAATATGGCAATGGATGTCAAAACAGCTTTCCTTAATGGAAATCTGAGTGAGGATGTGTACATGACACAGCCCACGGGTTTTGTCGATCCGCAATCACCGAAAGATATGCAAGCCGCAAAGATCCATTTATGGATTAAAGCAGCATCTCGGAGTTGGAACATTCTGCTGATGAAGTAATCAAAGGGTTTGGTTTCATCAAGAACGAAGAAGAGCCTTGTGTTTACAAAAAGGCTGCAGTGGAGCGCACTGTTTCCGGTCTTATATGTGGATGACATATTACCGATCGGAAATGACATTCCTATGCTCGAACTGTTAAGTCTTCATTGAAAAATAGTTTTCTATGAAAGACTTAGGAGAGGCGCATATATTCTCGCATCAAGATCTATAGGATAGATCAAGAAGGCTAATTGATTAAGCCAAGATACGCACATTGACAAGGTGTTGAAAAGGTTCAACATGCAGGATTCCAAGAAAGGCTTCTACCTATGTCACATGGTATAAATCTTAGCAAGAGTCGTGTCCTAGTACACCGATGAGCGGGATAAATGAATGCGATTCCATATGCTTCGCTATGGGATCCATTATGTATGCCATGCTTTGTACACGCCCGATGTCTCAGATGCTTTAAGTGCTACAAGTAGATACTCACGATCCAGTGAAAGTCATGGATTGCCGTGAAAGAACATCTTGAAGTACTTGAGAAGAACCAAAGATGTGTTCTCGCCTATGGGGGTGAGGAAGAGCTCGTTGTAAATGGTTACACCGATGCTAGCTTCCAAACCGACAAAGATGATTTTAGATCGCAACTGGTTTTGTGTTCTACCCGAATGGCGGTGCGGTGAGCTGGAAGAGTTCCAAGCAGAGACGGTTGCTGATTCTACAACAGAAGTCGAGGCACAGCACTTGCCGCTAAAGAGGTCGCTTTGATCAAGAAATTTGTTTCGAGCTTGTGTGTGTGGTGGCTAGTGCCTCCGCCCAATGGACCTCATCTGGACAATAGTGGGGCCATTGCGCAAGCCAAGGAGCCTAGATCGCACCAAAAGTCCAAGCACATTCTACGGCGATTTCATCTCATCCGCGAGATTGTGGAGAGAGGCGATGTGAAGATATGCAAAGTACAAACGGATTTGAACATTGCAGATCCGTTGACAAAGCCGCTTCCCCAGCCAAAGCATGAGGCTCACACTAGGGCAATGGGTATTAGATACCTACATGGTTGACTCTAGTGCAAGTGGGAGATCACAGTGATATGCCCTAGAGGCAACATGGAGATGTTGAATATATCACATACTATGTTTATGATGCATTGCTTTGTTCCTTGAAATAGACATTATCATTATTGATCAATGAGTATGTGACTTATTCATGAGACTCTTAATGCCAAAATGTTGCTATTTCTAAATGATCCCTGATCATATATCATATGAGGAACAAATATGATTCAAAGATCAGCATATGTATTGATTGATGATCATGTCTCATGGATCATGGTATGGAGATACCAAATCAATAATATGGACATGTGTTAGTGAACATATGTTGATAGACCCGCCATGAGACACCTGCAGAGATTCCATGTGTCATTAGTTGGTCTCAAGTAGTGTTTATGTAGAATCCTTAGACTTGAGATCATCATGGTTCCCAATATGCGTAGTAGCCTATTTTGGGACTACTAACCACTACTCCGTAATCGGGTAGTCATAAAAGTAGTCTTCGGTTTGCTATGAAACATGTAGTGGGATGTGAATGATCAAGATAGAATTTGCCCTCCTTATGGGAGAGATATCTCGGGCCCTCGATGTAATGGATTATGAAAGTGCATGGCCATGCCAATGTGATTGAGGAGTCAATCACAAGTTTATAATCTATCACGGAATCGAGAGAGTGATTGAGCTATTAAGAGGATGACACGTGTCTCGCCTTGAGCTTAATCTATATCGTGAGGCAAAAGGATTCGACATGAGAACATTACGTGTTCAGCCGATATGATCTTTACGTATACTTTGGGTTAATATGTCTTGCTAGAGGCCTATTACATAGTGGTGACCGGAAGGTGTTTCCGGTCGTGACCAAGTATACGTGGAACCTGCTGTGGTCACACACTTAACGGGTTGGAACACTAATTCGAATGTGATTCAGATGTGGGCTCAATTCGGATAGAGATCCGATAGACTCCTATTGGGCCTCGTCCACGAGGCCCAAGTGAGGAGTGTCTATATTTGGAGGCGGGGCTGAGGGATGTACGCTTGCTCTCCTCCCGAGCAAAACCCTAGCCGCCACCTCCCGAGCAAACCTCTAGCCGCCATGAGTGGCCGTACACTCGCGATCGGCGCTCCACCCGGACGCGGTGGATACCGGTGGAGGCGCCGGTCGTTGCGGCGTTGATCGGCATCAACAAACTACATTGATCCTGCTCGTGGTGTGGTTGATCGCGTGAGGAGACGATCCGCTCGGACGATCGGCTACTTCCACTACTACCTCGACGCCGTGGTTGGATCGGCTTCTCCAACTCTTTCACTGCTGCCGGCTAGTGGTAACGATCTATGATCCCTCCTTAGCATGATGTCCGTGTGCGCGTAGAAATTTTTATTTTCTACTATCGTAGCTCTCACGCGTTCCTTCAATAAGTACCTCGATCCACCTATGATGCCTCAAATCGGTATCCCCATTCGTCAGTGAAGGTGATTTCGCTCGCGTCGCCACCGTCGCTGAAATGCACGAATATATAAAAATACGACACATCTTTTATCCGACCTAAAAACATCGTCGACCACAACGGTAGTCCCGCTTCTCTTGACTCTCTAGAGTGGTAATCCTCGCATGGCCCGACAGATCGGAGAGATGTTTCGGCGTAGTGGAGAATTTCATTCGCGTGCGGTCCAAAGACAAGCCACTTGCGTGAGAGCTATCATCCAAAGAAAAACCCGTAAGCATTGTTGCATTGTCCTAGTCGAACGCCCATCACTCTCCTCGCACTCAAAGCATAGTGTACCGAGGTGAAACACACGCCATTGCCGTGACTCTAAGAAAAGAAGAACGCCACCGTTGGACCTGATAGTAATAGAGAAAGAGTGAATGATGCTAACTCTTAAATGTTTCTCTAAGTATCTAATATTCTATTTTCATACAATTACAGAGTTACAGAAAATAGAGTTTTTATCCAAAACTCAAGACAAATGGCTCAAGAACACAAAACCTTCAAGCAACCACTTTTCCATGGTCTAACAAAGATAGAAATGGTCGCTTGACCGGTCCGGGCGGCTCGACTGCTCCTTCAATGGTGGTCTAACCACTCACATAAAGAAAATTATTCTAATGAATATTGATTTCAGCACGATTTCAAAACAAAAATGGAGAAAACTTTTGATCCGTAAATCCAAATAATATGAAACTTTACAAGGATCTACTCTAGGATATCAAGAACCTATTTCAATAAACGACATGAAAATTATGGCTAAAATTAAGACCTTTTTCAGTTTTAAAAATGTGCACCAAAACCAAGCCAAAAGTAAAATCGGTGAATATAACTTGCTCATAGATGGACGATGGCTAAGATAGTTTTAGATATATTCCCACATATTCCAGCAAGCAATAACATGAAAAATCACATCAAAACTCTCTCTGTGGTTACGCACCAAACAGAGAGAGATGGTAGTGGAGAGTGAGGAGATGAGTAATGGCCTTGGCTTCTCCCCATGGCTCAGATCCATATATGCCCACATGAGGAGTGCTTTTACAGCTTATACCCTTACATCCGGTCATCCTCCAGGCACTTATGTCATTACACATAGCCTATTCTCGACTTTGTAACCTCCTATCAGCCCGGCTGGTTTAGGTGGGGCCACCTCACAACAGGAGCCTCTCATGGAGAAGGGCTTCACAGGCGGGCCATGTTGTCGAGTCCTTTCGCCCCTCCGTCCTCGCGCCCGTGAACTTTTCCCAACTTGACCAGGGTCGCGTCGGAGCCGGCAGACGCGCGCGCTCCGCCCCTACCTTCGAACGGTGGCACGAGCCGCGCCAGGCCGAGCGAGACGCCGCGCCCGCCCCTACCTTCGAACGGGTGGCGCCGAGTCAGGCGCTTCGGCTGGCGAGACACGCTGCCGGCCCCTACCTTTCAAACGGGTGGCGCGTGGAGCTGGCGTCTCAGCTTAGTGAGACGCGCGCCCGCCCCTACCCTTCGAATGGGCGCAGCAGCCGGCGCCAGGGCCGGCGTAGACGCGCGGCTGGTTCACCTTCGAACGGTGGCGCGAGCGGGCGCCAGGCGGCGCGCTGGGTGTTGCGCCAAGACGGTAAGCGAAGCGGCCCCGAGCCACCGCATATGCCTTAAGCGATAAGTGAGGCGCTGCGACGCTCGCTTCGCTGGCCGCCCACGTGGCGTAGGTGTGCTCGCGCGCGGCAGCCTCTGAGGCGCCGTGGACCATTAACGTAACGACGACTTCCGGCGTTGACTCCCGCCGATTGGACTTGGCTGGCTCCCTAACGATGGGGTATATATACGGCGCCGTGCGGCGTTGTTCCCGCATGTATTTTGATAGAAGTCGCTTCCCAAAATGGGCTCCTGCGCGCATCAACATTCTCTAGCGACGCGAAAGGCTTGGGGAATGTTGATGTACCGATGGAGGTCCATTTTTCTTGGGAGCTTGGTCAGCATCGGTTATCGGTAGCCACCTCTTCCTCTCGCGCTGCATTTAAGACATGACGGGTAGTTTGAGTCTTTGCTTTCCCAATGCACCTACCTTCTTCACCGGTGTTCCTGATGGAGCCCGCCCGCATCACTTTGAAAATGCTGATGCATCCGAGGTGCCCCGTCAAGGAGAACGAGGCGCACTTTGCGGGACATGACCCCGCTTTTGCCGTCTGCGCCGCAGTCCGCTTTCTCAAAGTCAAGGTCCGTGCCGAGGCCGTGGCAAGCCGGTGTGGCGATCGAGAAGACGCACTTCTCCACGCACCGCCGCCGGCGTCTCTCATGAAGATGGCAAGGTTTGACTTGTTCTCGTGAGATGATATGCTTGAGGTCAATCCGTCGTTCACGACCGCGCCGACTAGGGCCATTGTCAAGGAACATTGATGTACCGGCTTATCTCGGCTACGACGACTCACAAACCCGCCAAGACACCGTACCGCTATGCTCCCAAAATATGGAGCCTCCAGAGGCCTAAATCCCTAATGGTTTAGGTCATGTCGAGGCTGTCGCCGAGGTTGCTTAGCCTGCGCGGCTTGCCGTTATTCCTCTCGGCGAGAGCGAGGCGCGGCAAAGTACCTCACCCAAAGGTGATCCGCGCAGATCAAGCCGCCGACGCCGACGAGCGTAAATGGCGCCGTGTCCGAGACGCAGCCGCGCCGCCTCCTACCCTTCGAACGGGTGGCAGCGGAGCCGGCACCTAGCCGGCGAGACGCGCGCGCCTCGCCCCTACTCCTCGAACGGTGGCAGCGAGCCGGGCGCTCAGCCGGCAGACACGCGCGCCCGCCCCTACACCTAACGGGTGGCGCGAGCCGGCGCTAGCCGGGCGAGACGCGCGCTTCCATCCTTACCCTTCGAATGTGTGGCGCGCGAGCCGGGCGCTTAGCCGAAGTAGACGCGCCCCGCCCTGCCTTTGAACAGTGGCAGTAGCCGGGCGCTAGCCGGGTAGACGACGCGCTCCATCCTACCCGAACGGGTGGCAGCATGAGCCGGGCGCCAGCCGGCAGCAGACGCTACGCCCCGCCTCTACTCCTCAACGGGTGGCGCTGAGCCGGCGCCAGCCGAAGTAGACGCGCGCTCCGCCCCTACCATTCGACCGGTGGCGCACGAGCCGAGTCGCCAGATCGCGAACACCGCCATGCATGCGTGATTGAGATCTCACGATGCGGTCCTGCGCCGTAAAGCGTTCTCGAATCACGCCCGCCTCGCTCGCTGTGGTTAGGTTGCCGCATTGCGGCTTCCCGCCGGGCACGTAGAGGCACGCGGCGTTTATAATCGTGCGCGACGGATGTGATAGCGCGCGGTCATGCCACTCGCCTCTTCCTTGGGAAGGGGACACGCGCGGACGATGAATGGCGCAGCGCCGGGTTGCTGTGATCCCATGGCCCATTAGTGCGCTTTTAATGGCGGCCGGAGTCTGCCGATGCCCGCCTTCGCCTATTTCAAGGTTGGTACGCGCAGAGGCTACCGGAGCGCCGTAAGTTATGACGGTCCTTGGCATCGTGGTCGCGGGCCTCTTCATCTTCTGTTATGGGGATTGTGCGGACGGCCTTTGTACATGCGCGGTCGCTGTCTCACGACGCGACCGCCGCGACGCTCGTATTGGGGCGAGGTGGCTGAAGCAGCCTCGCGACCGCGCCTCCGCAGTTGTATGCCCCTTCTTGCTTGCATCGCTTCATACCTCCGTAGTATTCTTTCGCCGCTATTCTCTCTTTGCGGGAAACAATGGCATCCGCGACAAGGGTCACCGGGCGCAGAAGCTGTACTCGCTGGTGATCTTCACCGCTAGAGGTGAAGTACACGCCAAAGAGCACACGACCCGGCGGCAGGAGCAGCGTGGTCGGGTGGCGGAGAAGGAAGGCGCGTTCTCTCGACAAGTCGGGCTCTGCCGTCGTGACCGAAGACGATCCAAGTGCCTCGCAAGACGGGGAAGCCGCCCGAGCGCCAAAGCGTACGATTGCCCACCGCCGATGAGACGGAACCGCACCCGAGAGGTCGGAGGCGGTCGATCGCTGCCTTTTCGACGCGGGCTCCGTGATCCCGGCCGACGGCAATCGCGCGCAACGCGGCCGCGGACCGCCGGCCGAGCGCGGCGCGACCGGACTCCAACGCCGGGTTCGCCATGGGTGGGCATACCGGGCCTTGCGCCGAAGCGCATGGCTCTGGTCTTCGTTACCGCCACCGCACAAGCGCACGTGCCACCTCCGCGATCGGAAGATCGGACGCCGCCGAAGCCGCCAATGGCCACCTTTATTCCTTCGCTCGCACTTGCAAGAAGTTTCTTCACGAACCCCACTCGCGGAAGTGGGAGTCTCATCGATGTGGTTCTACCACCGCAGTGCAGCGAGAGTGGTCTTGAGGCACGGGCCGACCGATCGCTCAAGCCTCGCCTGCCGGACGCTTCGACGATGAGGACAGCGGAGGGCCCGGCGGCCAGATGCTGCGCCACCCGCCTCAACATGCGTGACCTCGCCAAAGAGTACGTGAATGTACGGCATGGCGCCGCTGTTCCGCGATCGGCATCTTGCCGAGGCGCCGAGACGACAACGCTTTGCCGCCGACCGCTTTGCCGCCGGCGCTCCTCCGGTCTCGTAGTTCCCACCGTGTTCTCTATTCACGCGAAAATGCTATATGCTAATGTTATCCCTTTTGCTTCAGTGGATTTGCTTGGAGGAGGCAGAGTGTGTCGCGCGACGTGTTCCCGGGTCAGATACCGCCAGGAGCACAGTAGCGCTACGGGCCCGCCACCGCCGAGGCGGGTCGGGCGAATAATCGCGATGCGTAGGCCCTAGGCCTGCCGGCCGGACCGCGGCGTTCGACGACGGCAGCAACGAGGAAGAAGGCGCCGCTCGTAGAGGCCGGCGAGGCGCGGCGCTCGCCGCTTGGGCCGCTATCACTTTCGTTGCCGCAGAACGCCCGGTGGCGCGGCAGACGCTGAGTCCGATTCGTGAAGTATGCCGATTCAGCTTGATGGCGCGGACGCCGAGGCGAAGGTTTCGGCGAGTGCCCTCGACGGCGGCTTGCCGCGAGTACCGAGAGGGGAAGTTCGCCACCCACCGCGGTCGCCGAGACGAATCCATGCGGACCAGCCGATGTTGAGGTGGGGCCTTCGACCGCGGCCGTGGTGCCGAGACGCCCGTGGGGGGTGCACGAGCCGTGCCGCTTCATCGACAAAGCAGCAGAGAAGCTAAGGTGCCCTCGCAGAAATGGCAGCCATAACGCGAACTCCTTCGCCTCGGTGCAGCCGCATGGCCTCCGGCAGCTGATCGCCGGGCGGCGTCGTTGGCGGGCTGCCTCGCTAAGCGGCCGTGGTACGCCGAGCTCCACCGACGCGCGGTTCGGTTGTGGCGACGTGGCATCGTGAGCTTGGGACTCGGCGTGATGTCGGCGACCGCCACGCGGCGCTTCCTTTCGCTTTCGCCACGCCGCCGCCGTGCAGAACGGCCGCCGCCTCAACGCGAGGCTTCGCCGCCGCGACAATAACGTCGCGGGGCTTACGCCACCGCAGCCCCATCTGGGAATAGGGCGGTCCTCAAGCCCTCCTTCGCTATCGGCGTAGGGTGGCTTAGCTTACCTCGTGTATTCTTTTATGCCTTGCGGTGCTCACCGATCCTCGCTTGCGCGGTCACCATTCCGAGGAGGAGCGCTTACGAACACGGGACTTCCGCGCGTGAGCCCCGCGACTTTGTGCTCTCCCCGAGACGCCGAGGGCGCGGCGAGGATTGTGGATGACGCGGCCGCCACGCCGTCGACCAAAAAGCGCTGCAGCCTACAGGCGGGCGCCTGGGACGCCTCTGAGGTGTCTCGAAGCAGGCACTACACGACAACGCCCGGGCCGGCCGAGTTGGCTAAGTCTTTCCATTCTCGCAGACACTTGGCCAAGCAGTGCCTGCAAACGGCCTATACTGCGCCCAAAGGGCGCTTGAGGATAGGCTACGGCCGCCGAGGAGAGCTACGCAAGCCTCGGGAGCCCGCTCCGCCAGATGCCCGCATCCGCCACCTGGAAGCGGAGTGCGCCGGCGTAAGGTGCACGCGAGGGACTTTGGTTGTCGGCGCGGAGTCTGCCGTGGAGGCTCGCGCAGCAGAGTTTACTTACGAGCGGGACGGGCTCGCGCACAGTCGCCTGCAGAAAAGGCGGGTGCGAAGCTCGCTTGACTTCTAGCGGAGCGTAACTGCACGCCTTGGTGACGCCGATGATTGCGTGGGACGCCATGCAAGCACCAGAGAGCCATCTCCAAGGGCAGCTAGCTAGGGCGCCGGGACCGCACTTTGGCCCGAGGAGCTCGCTCGACCCTCCGACCTCGTCGCAGATGCCGCCAACGCCGCTACAAGCGCCAAGCGACGCACTTCGGGCAACCATCGCAGCATACACGGTGATGCTCGGTGCGCGCCGCCTCGCAGCATCCGCAATTGCACGCGACGTCGCCGCTAGAGGACCTCTACCGAGATGGCCGGCCGGCCGGAGTCATGTCCGCGCCGTCCCCGCTCTCCGCCGCGCCCATCAAGCCCTTCTACAAACGGATCCGGGATTACGCCGCAGACGCCGCGCTGGTTGAACTCCCAAGTCACTTTACGGGAGGGGGAGCCTCGCCAATTTTGACGGGTCCTCGACGCGACGAGGGCGGGCGCGAGGCCTCAAGCGCGCGGAACTCGCAGTGTGACACCGTGATGCCTAGGTGTAGGCGTGGCGTTGTAATGCCCTCCTTTGTGAACGGCACGCGACTGGTTTATATATTTCGACTTTCGCCTATGTCCCGGCATTTTCTGCCGGGCCGACTTTCGCGCCGACCTGTAACTCCGGGCACGACGCTCGACACGCGGCGTCAAGAGTCACTGACTTTTGGGCGGGTCGACTTTCTCCGGCGAAATCCCGCCCTCATCGCGTGTTAGCGACAAGCTCGCCGAATAGCTACTTAGAGCGCGGTGGATGTTGGCCTTCAGACTTGAAAGATTTTTCCATATATAGATCTCCGATAATTAGGACATGCGCGTCGCGGCCGTGCGGAGCCGAGATCCTCACATTCCAAGTTCGGCCGTTAGTGTAAATCAGGCAGCGCTTCGCGCTTGGTCGCTCGGTGCAATACGCACGGGTTCGCGATTGAGTACTCCGTGGAGCTAGCGCGTGCAGAGGCAGCTGCTGACACTACGACCGAAAGTCCGTGAGCCGGCGCGCGCAAGGCGCCGCCCGTGACCACGACCGCTTAAAGTCTCAGAGACCGGCGCGCGCGCGGGGACTCCGCACTACGAACCGCTTAAAGTCTCGTGGATCGGGCGCGCAGGGCGCAGCGCGGCTCGCATGATGACTCGCTTAAAGTTCAGGACGGGCGCGCGCGGAGAGCGACTCTCGTGACCGCGCATCGCTTAGAGTCGTCGTCGATCGGCGCGGCGCAAGGTGGACTCGCGACGCGACTTGTTTGAAGTCTCGTGGATCGCGGCGTATTATGACTTTCATCCCCTACCCCGGTGGGCGGCAGCTCGTGTATCGTGATATTCCACGCGGCGCGCTACGCGTCTACCGTCGCGCAACGCCGCAGATTCTGAACTCCCGGAATTGGTTTCCATAGTACCTCGCGCATACCTCCCGTGATGTGCGGCGACGAGCCTCACCTACCAGGTGCGCGAGATTACCACCGCGCAATATTCGCGCGGATCGCTGGCCCACGCCTGATTTATACTCCGTGAGTACGCACAAAGACGGTCTCGGCGGGCGGGTTCGCGCTTTTGTTTATACTCGCAGAGGCGCAGGGAGAACATCCACGCCTTGTTTATACTTTGTAGAGCGCGCGTGCGAGGCGCCCCACACGCCTTTTGTTTATACTCATGCCCGTGTCTTCGACGGAGAGTGCACACGCGAACGCAGCGCCTTCGCTTATACTCATGCCCGTGTTCTTTGATGGAGAGTGCACACGCCGAACGCAAGCGCCTTCGCTATACCATGCCCGTGTTTTTGACGGAGAGTGTACACGCTAACGCAGCGCTCGCTTATACTCATGCCCGCGGTTCTTGACGGAGAGTGCACACGCTAACGCGCGCCTTTGGTTTATACTCACACCCGCACTCGCCACGGAGAGTGCACACGCGAACGCGCGCTCTTTGGTTTATACTCATATCCGCACCCTCGGGCCACGGGAGTACACACGCGAACGCGCGTTTTGGTTTATACTTCGCGGAGCACACGCGTAGTGACGCTTCTCGCGCGTGCTCGCCGCATTTTTGCACAGCGGTAATATGTTGGCGACAAACGGATCTTTATTACCTTTCCCGCTTGCACGTAAGCGGCATACGACCGGGGGGCATACCGCTTGTGCTCGCCGCGTCGGAGCCTCTAGTAGTTGCACCATCGGCAGGCTTGGCGAGTCGCCCGGATGGCACTGTGGGCCTCGCACACTGTGCCGATCCTAGAGTGCTGCTGCCCGCCGCGACGGGACATTCGCGCCGCCCGGCGCCAAGCATGCCTCGTCGCCTAACGGTAATGATGGCTCACGCCCCCGAGCTTCATGCATAATAGTCGTGATGCGGCACCGCTCAAGGAGTTGAGGATGGACGCCCCAATATGGCATTGTACGGTATGGGAGGTCGACGACGCGCCAATGTGGCATCTTCGACTTTTTCATTGTCGCCGCCGGCGGAGACCGCAGTACATACGGCCGAGCGCCCGAGGCGTTGTCCTCCAAGCCTTGTAGCGACTCTGGATGGGCCGAGGCGATTTCGGGATCCCCATCCGTCGAAGGTCAGCCATGGTAACGCACGTTCGCGAATCGCCGCCATCGCACTGCACGCCCCACGCCGCATCCCGCTTATAATTCACGGACGCACCGTGGGTCGTGGGGAAGCTCCACGCCGCATCGGGCAGGTGAATGTGACTCACGCCGCGCCCCACCGGGCGCAGGTCGCGGCGGATATGCCGCCACGTGGTGTAGCCTCCGCACGTAGGCCTTCCGCCGCCGTGCCGAGGCAAACCCAACGAGGAGCCTCCGAGATGACGTTGATAACCCATCGTGGGTGGCCTCCGAGCCTCAGAGCCGCAGAAAGCCCTCCCGAGGCTACCGCATGTGGGCCTCGAATCCACAGAGGACCTCATGGGGCTGCATCCCTTGTGCCTGAATGTGCACGGGCTTCAGATGGGTGTGACGTGGCCACCATGGGCGGCGTGCTTCCGTGTTCCCGCCCTCGTGACGCTGCGCGGAGCGCCGCGATCGAGGTGCACGTGCGGGTGTCGTGGTTGCCACGACGCGGATCGCGCACCACGCCCCGGTGTTGGTCGTTGTGGTCTCCACGCCTTTATCGCCGCGGCCCCGCCACGGCCGTGCCCCGCCTCGGCACCCCGACCGCCCCGCCCGTGGGAGCGCCGCCGAACCGCCGATGTCGAGGACGTACGGCCTCGCCGCGACTTCGCTGCCACGCTTGACCTATCGGACGACTCCTTGCGCGGGCGCCCTTCGGCCTGATGCATCCTCGACGACTCCTACTTACGCTTCCCTTCAAAGAACCGCCCTCTCGCAGATCTTCGCTTTTGCCGAGGTACCGCCTGGTTGGTGTCGGAGTCGCCACCTTGCTCGCCGCAAGGCCCTCTTCCGCCCTAACATGTTCCTCCATTTTGTCAAAGAGCTTCGCCACCGCCTTAATTGGCTTCGTAGGCGTTGTACTCGGCCATCGGGCTCGGTGACGCCCTGTATGGCTGCATGGACAACGGTGGTTTCATTAACATCTTTGACTTGACAATGTATCTTCGCAAGCGCTTGAAGTAGTCCCGAGCTCCGAAAGTTTCGCTACGGCAAGAGCTGGTCCGCCGACCGCCGACATAATTTCCTTGAAAGTTGTTGTGAAGGCGGTTGCGGATCTGCTTCCACACATAGATGGAGTTCGCTCTATGGTAAAAACCAGGAGAGCGCCACTCCTGCAACGCGAGGGGAGTCCTTCGCTTTGTGGTGTCATCTCCGCCGCGCCTCGATCGCGTTTCGACACGCCGCACGAACTCGCTGGGGTCCATGTCGCCTTTGTAGGGCTCGATGACACCGGGAATTTGAAGTCTTCGGCCACGCCGCTTGTCGTAGTCCCGCCGAAAGCGGGACTCTGGATCAACGCGCCGAGTGGGACGCGGCTGGATGTGGGGTTTCGCGGCTGTCCGCCCTTCCGCGTGGGCTCGCGCGACCACCGGCGCGCTCGTTGGCTCCGAGCCTCTTGTATGTCTCGACAGCCCTCAAGATCCCCAGCCCGCCGGAACACTTTGAGGGTCGCCACAGGCGCTTTCCACCGCTCTGCGCGGCGGGCCGCACGCCTAACGGACGGATCGGCGGGCACCACTGTCGTGAGCTCCCGAGCTGCCGGTCACCCGCTGTGGCTACCTTCGAACTGCCCGGTACATGCTACCGCGAGGGTTGCGCGAGGGCGACGAGGTCTGGCCGCGCAGGCGCTCGGCGGGTTTGCCGCCGCCGCGCCAACATGGACGCTTCGACCACGGGTTGGTCGCCGCAGCGCGTGACGGGGTGGGTCGCCGCACGCCGATGACGGGTTGGTCGCCGCGTGCCGGTGACGGGTTGGTCGCCGCGTGCCGGTGACGGGGTTGGTCGCCGCGTGCCGGTGGACGGGTTGGTCGCCGCAGCGTCGGTGACGGGTGGGTCATCGTAGCGCCGTGACGGGTTGGTCATCGCAGCGTGAACGCCGACGCCCTCGACCACCGCGCTGCCGCCACCCGCGCCACCGCAGCCGATGCCGAGCCCCTGTACCCATGCGACGCCCGACCCGACCGCCTTCTTTCCTTCGCGCCATTGACGGCTTTTCGTGTCATCCTTTTTCAGGTTTCTGGCTTACTCCGTCCTCCCCACGGACGGCGCCAACTGTTGTGGTTACGGCATCAAACAGAGAGAGAGAGATGGTAGGAGAGTGAGGGAGATGGTAGTGGAGAGTGAGGGAGATGAGTAATGGCCTTGGCTTCTCCCATGGCTCAGATCCATATATATGCCCACATGAGGAGTGCTTTACAGCTTATACCCTTACATCTCGGTCATCCTCCAGGGCACTTATGTCATTACACATGGCCTATTCTCGGACGTTGTAACCTCCTATCAGCTCGGGCTGGTTTAGGTGGGGGCCACCCCTACAACACTCTCGGATCAAGAAATTACACTTTAAAGACAAATTAAGCAAGAACGGTTTTCTTGATAAACTTGCTATCAAAGTGTGTGGAGATAGATACCCAGAGATTATCTCCATTTCCTACATGTCCTTGGCACAGCAAGATCAAAAATAGAGAATAGAAGATATCAAAACCAACCAAATCAAGAGAAAATCCTAACCATAGAAAATCAGTTAAAATATGAGATAGATATGGAGCTGATTAAAAATTGATGTGTTGCTTACTTGAGGAGGTAAGTTTTATAGCCACTCCACCTTGCAAGGCAGAGAGCACACAACACACTCAACTCTCAAATCCTAACCATAGACATGAAAGCATATGAGAGAGGGGTTAAATGATTAACCATATGTCCCCATCTCAATCCCCGTTATAGGTGGACAACCAGACACCTATATCGCTTAGTGGATCCTATTCACTATTACAATGAGGGAAACACGTTAACCCCGCACATATGGGTTTTACACACACATGTTCACTTATATACGCTTTTCAAAACGCATAGGTGTGCATCCACTAAATGCTTAGCTTTGATTCGTCTTGATCAAACCAACTCTACTTTAATCTAAACCACTCTCTAACACATCGCCCATGCACTCGTGGTTTTGATCTAAGATGATTTCTATATTTAGGTCAAATCACCAAAATACCCTCCGTTGATCCGGTCTTCATCTCCCATTGCAAGCAATCGCCATGCTTGCCACGTGTAGGTGCACTACTAGCTTGCAACGTGCTGCCAAGTTTCTTCTATCCCGATTCCACCGAACCACGGCTCACTTAACGGCAAACTATATGGTGCCATCCAAACTGCTCAAACTTGCCTTCAAGATTTCCGCCTTCTCGTGCTATGCTTGAGCTCATTGTCTCACCCCGCATTCTCGATTGCTTTGGGCCTCAACCCTCCGTGCGCTAGCTCCAATCCTCGCCTGACAACGGTTGACTCCAACGACCCGCATATCCAAAGACAAAGAAATTATTTTCGATGAGAAATTCTTCACAACTGAACCATGTTAGATCTAGCTTATGCAACATATAACCACAGAGAAAATGACCAAAACTTATTCCACAACTCAATATCACAAAAACAAGAATCTAACCAAAGTTCTGTTTCGACCGATCCGACTAGGTGCCCACACCAATCAGATCAAGTGCCCTATAATGTGTAACGGATGCTCCAAAGACACTGAAGATGTGCTTCACCGCTTGACGGTGAGAGACACGGAGAGAAGCTTGAAATTGAGCGCACAGATACATGGTGAGGTGTATGTCGGCTTCAAAACAATGAGATACAAGAGGGAGCCAATCATGCTGCGGTACTTTATGTCATCTACATAAATCTAGACAGAGAAGATCATTGCTATGCTTACGAATGAACAAGCTCTTATCTACCTTACCTATCTCAAACCTATGACTTAAAAGATAGGACTTAACCCTCTTGCACCAAACTTTAAATGCTTGCTTAAGTCCATACAAGGTTTTAGAAAACTTGAAGACATGATTGGGTATTTAAGGTTTTCGAAACCTAATGGCTGTTTAATATAGACCCTCTTTCTCAATATAGTCATTAAAGAAGGCATTTTTAACATCTAGCTAATGCAGTTAGAAGCCTTAGAGATGCGGCGAACTATACGGATATAGAGCGACCGAGCCAAGGGTGGGAGTGGTACGGAGATGCTGTTTAGAAATCAGAATCTTCCTTTGGTGCGATTCTCTGGCACGCAAACAGGCTGGTCAGACAATAGCCCAGTCCAAGCGGACCAGCCTGATGCCCAGGTTGGTGGGGTGATGTACGTCTGGGCTGGGCAAACACCGACCTCACTTCACTCTCAGTGGCCGCTCAGACGGACTAATCTGAGAAGGATTATTGTGCGAGGATAAAGCGTAGTGTGAGCCGCTCAAAACGGCCCAACTCAAACCTAGTCGTGTCAACAGTCCAGCACGTTCTTCTTCCTTGGTCTTGCCCCGGTGCGGTCCTATAGCCATGGAGCTCGACTAATGCTAGGTTTTTCTTTGAACGAAAGGCTGGCGGTTGAGCTGCTCAGGCGAGACAGTCGACGGACTCACGGAGAGCAAAGCAAGGATGACTCCGTGCATCGGGGTTGATGCAGCCAGACGAGAGCTCGTGTATGGTCAATTATTCTGTGTGTTGTAGTTTAAATTTTGTATATGAAGTAGATAATTTATTTAGTGTTAGTATCCATAGAAAATTATAGATGTATTAAAGAATAGTACAAGTTTAGCATAGAAAATTTAGTCAATGTAGGTTTAGAAAATTAGTATGTGAGTAAACTGTAGTTGTAGAAAATTTAGTGAACATAATTGTAGAAAATTAGCATCCTTAGCAAATTAGTGTGTATACAAAATTGTAGTTGTAGAAAATTTACTCAACGTTATGTACAAATTAATCCTCCATAGAAATTTGTAGTTATTCAAAATTCTCACTTTTTTGTAAGAATTTAGTAACTTGTTTTGTAGAAACAATAATATGTAACATTTGTGATTAATTACGAATGAATGTAAGCTCGAGTAGCGCAGGCAAAAGCAGCGTTGGTGTGCGATCTGGCGATAGGAGTTAATGCTATTAGGGTAGTGTAGATGGTTACAATAGGCGAACGGTTGTTGAAATGTAAATTGCAGACATCAAGATTTCGTAATATGCGATGTGATTTGACTAGTTGCAAAATTGAAAATATATGCAGATCGACATCGCAATGCCGATACCCATTATATTGAAAGTGCATTATGGTGTTGGAACTATTCGTGAAGGTTCGAATGATGTGGACTTGAGCGGTTTTATGTAAGCCACCCGTACACCTAAACGGCGAGAATGCTCGAATGGCATATGTGATGTAACTGCTTACCTGAAGTTTTTTGTTGGACCCCAAGATGTGCAACGCCATTATACAAGGGTTTTGGAGTCGGTCTCCATGGATATCAGATGAGAGTTGAGAACATTGATGCACATTGTTGTGTAGAAGGGGTTTGCGGCAAGGCTTGGTACATGCCATACGATAAAAGTGCGTGATGCTTGTGCAACCATGCCCAATAGAAGTTGTGCAAAGTCCTATAGACGGCCATCATCCCAGAGGTGCGAGCAGCTTGGCGCCCGCATGTTGGTGAAGAAAGGAAGTTGCTCATGACGAGGCCGATGCGATACATGGAGAAGAGAGAGAAACGCCACACCATGGTGAGGTACATGACAAGTCGAGTGAAGGGAGCATCTAGAGTACATAGTGCATTAAATGGAGAGCGATGACCGGATGGCTTGGGCTAAAGAGGAATCTATATAGGAGGATGACGAGGATAGTTTAGATGAGGATGAAGCTCCAATCCTCGTGAATGGAACCGGCTTGATGTCGAGGTGTTACCGCACATGATAAGCACGTAATCACCGTGGAGTATCATGGCACGAGGTTCGGTTGCAATCAATGTTTGTCGATTGCGCATCGCCGCAGATTCTATCAAGTCGTGGCCCAGTCTATGCAATAAAGCCGGATCGTGAAATTTAGCCAAGAGTAGTACACCGTGAAGTGCGAGTAGGACGCTTGTTCTGGAGGGTGCACGCATCGAGATCAAGTATGAGACTCACCGATTGTGTCGAAGGTGGAGCCGCACTCTGCATTACATTCTCGTGAGTGTTTTAGCGAGGTATCATAACCTAACGTTCGCTTTATAGTCAACTGATGTATGAAGAGATAGTGGAGTAAAAGGACATGGAGGCCACGAACATCATGCTAGCTATCGAGAAGAAATTCAAGTACAAAATTAGCTACGGAGAAGGCGTGGCATGCGAAGCGAAGGAGTTGGAAAAATAGTTTGGGTCTTTTCAAGGCTGATGACGATAATCTAGCACGTATATCGCTATGAAGGACAAGTTGTCTACCAAGCTGTTAGGTTTTACGTATGTTGCAGATGATTTTCTTAGCTTTTGTGCGTGCATTGAGGCATTCAAGCATATAACCGCCCGTGATCTCAGTTTGATTTAGACCTTTTGACCGCAAATACAAGGGCTAGGTCCTTACGGCAATAATCAAATTATGCCGCTGGCCATCGGATTGGCGGAAAGTGAGAATTACAATAGCCGTTGTGGTTCGTTGGACATGTGAGGGTTGGAGTTGTTACTGCGCCATCCCGTGTGTGTGCATAATCCATGATCGCCACACCGGGATTGTCAGAAGGCTATAAGAAACTTTAGGAAGACCTCTAGAGCCTTCTTAGGGCGCAATTTCTTCAGCGCTCCTCAAACAACCATTGATGAAACAGTTCAAGAGGTCAAGCATGCAGAATCAGCAGAGAAAATTTGATGCTTTGTGGGTGTTGGACCAGTACAGAGGAAGCACTTCAACAAGAGGAATAGGGCCGCCTATGCCTAGGGCGGCACAACCGGAATGCTTGATAGCACCAGATGATCCTAACGCAGCTGGTTCAAGGAAGAGGAGCTCGCAGAACATTAAGTGTTTCTCACAAGGGATCGAGGAGAACCATTGGAGATAAGGCTGTCACTTTAATACCTACAAGTACAGGCGTACGGCATACCGATGACTAACCTTATGGAGGTGTACAACTGGGTCTTTAGGGCCTTCGCCGCAGCCCTCATCACCACCGTGGAAGGTGTTCTCACACATACAATCAGCATTTTAGGAAGAGGCATGCGAATGCCGGACTTCATGCGCTCAACTCACTAACATCATACTGGCCGAAAATTACTGTATACATGGAGACAAAGGCACATAGGGCCAATTGCATACGACGCATGTCATGGGCAATAGGGAGTATCATCGCCGATATGGTACTACAGATAGAGCTGATTTGGGGACGGCTCATGCCCTTGTTACCCATGAGGTATGCGCTTGGAGATCATGTAAATGAACCTAGTCGCCAGTGCAACAAACCGGTTGTTATATCAAGCTTTCATACTCTCATGTCCATTGTGCATGCGACATTGAGTATGGATCCTTCGAACTTCATGTTGGAGTATTTCTTTAAGGAGAGGGTGATGCATGCGTAGTGTGGTGAGCTTGGGTTTTAGGGTTGTGGGGGAACTTCACCACCTTGGATATTGCAGGAGGATTTGGATTCCTGATGTTGACATGCTTGAGGGTGGCAAGGGTTGGCTACGAGCCAGGATATTACAAATGATATAGATAAAGCGCAAAGCCGTGCAGAATAGTGCACGCGTGCGCGATGTTATCGAGGAGGGTCACACACCTAGATGATGGAAGGCATGTGCTCATCACTAGGCGATCGCATGGTTCCTATAAATAGTTGTCGGAAACTACAAACAATTGTCCGTTGTAATCAGACTTTTGTTAGTTGGCACTTTTGATGCTTATTGTTTATTAATTGTATCGTGACATTGCATGTACCATTTGTACAATTGTTATGTTACTTCCCTTTTAGTAATGTAGTTGGTATTGTGATGGTAGCCTCGTATTGTTTCCTTTATTTATTTACATGTTCTATTTACTGTTGCTTTACATTTGATGTTTTTTGTTTCGCATAAAT